>BQNB010016215.1:0-69749 GCA_026074375.1 Tanacetum coccineum
ATGTTAGGCCCCTGGACTTTATAACTAATTCTCAATTCATCCTTTGTTGGCTTAATAACCCTCTTTGTTGCAACAACTTTACACCATTAGTCCTTAATTGCTTCAAATCAACCGTTAACCCTTCCAAGTTAACCGGTTTTACACCATTTGTCCTCGTAAGTTCATTAATCGTTACAAAAGCTCACGTACTTCAACTTCAACAACGATTTCACAAACAACAATTTATAATTCACGGTTTTTTCTTGATTTAGTAAAATCCTGTAAAAGTCGATTCCTTTTATGGTTTAAGTCATAGAATTGTGAAATCCCGTGAACGTTAATTGATTTCAACAACACAACAAACACGATACATAACATTACAAACGATCCGAATAAGATTCACTAAATGACAAATGGCTAAAGATTCGGATTACGATGACAAGTGATCACGGAGTTGATTTGGTATCCCTTATTTGAGCTTAAAGTTGGATTTCACAAAGGCGTCTACTTATTTCATCATCGAGACTTCCTTCTACTTTCTACCCCTTTTCTATAAACCTAATCTATCGATTGATGACTTGCTTGAACGTATGCAACAGATGATTAAGACTTGGATTATCTAGTTATTTCTCGATGTAAGGAGTTACATTATAGTGCTCACGGGTTATAGCTATCACTTAAAGGAGTTACATTATAGTACTCAGTGTCACACGCAGATGTCGATGTGGATAATGTCAAGAGGTGATGTACTTCTTATACTTTTAATGGCGGGTATAGAGTACTTATAGATTTAATCTTGCACCGTTCTTCAATCAACAACAGTGCAAGCTTAAGTAACAAATTTAGGGGATATTACTTCATTTTCAACTTTGGTATATAGGGTTTACTTCACCAAGTGATCACAACAATAGCCGACAGAATACGAGGTTGGTAAGTTATCCAAAGAGTTTAAAGGTTGAGATGTAATCAACAATTCTCACAGGATATTATTGTGCCATTCCAAGACAAAGATACTTCATAGGCTAAGCAAAATTCTCGAAGTTTTTCAATGACATTCATATACAAGACCTTGATTATACCAAGTTTTCTTGAATTCTTGCTTCATCTCCTCTACGGTTTCTGAAGACAAGAGAGTAATGCTTCGTTTGGATTTCAAGATTTGTGCTAAAGACAAGAACTTCTCGAGTATATGTGCGTACACAACAATGATGCTTCCGAGAGTTTGCAACCATCATGGGGGAAAATGTGTACATCCAGGACTTAGTTGACTTTGATGTTACTGTGTCAACTTCCAGGGGGTAGTGTATACTACTTTACTTAGTATGGTTTATGAAGTATTCTGCATACGTGAGAAGAATTTTTGTTGATTTCTCGCATGCACCCCCGAACGAATATTCACCAAGCCCTAATGACAAGAAGCAGTGGTCGTTGGTGTGGTTCGAATTCTGCAAATTTCCGTTGTGCACGTCAATGACAAGTAGAAGATTGTTGAAGCTACATCAAAGTTTTAGAATCTGCTTAAGATAGGGATGTTGGTTTGGGGGGAAGCTGATTCAGAAACTTCGCCAAAAAGGAGTCTATGAAGAAAGCTTTTTGAGACATGCTGCATGGATTGGGGGGAAGTTAATCCAGTTCAGGCATACTACAATGGTTCCTGTTCAAGTAAAGACAATGAAGACCCAAGCTGGAGTACAAGTTTTAAGACAAGGAGAACTCAGAAGACATCTTTAGCTTTGGAAGTGCTTTGGAAGACTTTATTTTATTGTAATTGTACTTGATAGGAACATTGTAAGTAATTTTGTACGTCCACATATTGGGGGAAGATTGTTAGCCTTAAAATATGTTGACTTACATGAAATTACACTAGTTATTAATAGTCAAACACGCAGGGACTAGATTAGACTATTTAGGATAGTTTAGTTATGTTTGTACTATAAATACCCCCTCCATACTTCCATGGAGGGGTGAGGATTCATTTTACTTGTAATAAGGTGTGTGTGTTTCTCTCTTTAGAAAACACACATCTTTCCTTTCTCTCACTAAATAATACAATGGCAACTTATTTGTTTAATCCTCCCCGACCTCCGGATCATTGTCTCTTGTTAGTGATTTCTTATTACTTACAGCTTGGAAACAAAGCTTTATGATTAAATGATCAAAGAATTTTAATGAGATGTGTGGGCTGTTTTTGATCAGAAAGAATGAGTACAAAAGGTAAGAAAATAGTGAGGAAAAGCCCAGTATTTATAAGACAAACTGGAGGAGCGTCTACCTATGGGCGGTCCCCTTAAATAGGTGGGCGGTCCCTTTAAAATTAAGGGGGCCGCCCGTGTATTTAAGGGGGCCGCCCTAGACTAGGCGCTCCCCAGTTTGTCTTTTGTGTAGGGAGAATTTTATGGAACTTTTCTAGCCGTTTTAGATCCGAAAATTTGAAATTCAAAATGTTTATTTTGAATAAAACATTTCTTTTAATTGTAGAAAATGTTTTGTAATGTTTATAAAAATGTTTACAACATTTTATAAAAGTGCGAGGTTGAATAAAAATTTTCTTTGATCATAAAATACATTAAGCATTTATTTATTCATACCTTTAAGTGATATAATTTTTGAAATGAAATTTTACTACTAATTACTTGTTTACGTTAAATTTTACATTGAACGTTTTTATATTTTGTGATTATCAAAACGTAAAGATGTGAAAAATATTAATAATGTTTTTAGGCATTATTTCTATCAACATAGGAGTAGTGTAGCTTAGTAGTAGCTTATTAATTTAGCTTATTTTTTAGTTTATTGTCATTTTAATAATGTAATTTACCTTTAAAAAGCTTGTTATCATTTCCTTATTAATAAAAGTTCAAATTTTTATAAGTTGTGTTGAATTAATGTTTTTAACTTTTATGCAAATGTGTTTATTAAGTGTTTGAAATTAAGCTAATAAGCTTCATTAAGCTCTTCATTACTCTTAAGCAAGCTCTCATTCAGTTAAGCCTAATAAGCTTAACTGAATAAGGTTTTCATTTCAAAATTACCTTAAAAGTCATAATAAGCTAAATGTGGATGATAAGCCAGAAATGGATAGGCTTATTGGACTTTACCAGCTTGTTTCTAACAAGCTGGAGCTTGTAGATAAGCTCTTATGAGCATTTTAGTCCTTGTTTAAGCAAAGGACAATGTACTCTTACTTTACTCTTTTTAAAGCTTAATTACTGTTTCTGCTTATCATACTCAGCTTATTCATTGCTTATATGTGCTTAATCTGTTTTATTCTAGCTTGTTATGTCTTACATTTCTAATTTAGACCATTAGAATTAGTTTAGTTTAAGTCTTAGTAAAAACTGCTCAATTTTGGTCATAATAGCTTTTCAATTTAGCTTATCAGTTAGTGCTTATTTTTATAAGGTAATGGCTTATTTGTCCTCAATAAACATAGTGCTAAATCTGTTTTAGTAAATTAAGGCTTATTTGGATCTGTTTTAGTTTTAGAAGAGATTTTTATATTTTAAAGGGGTGTTTGGCACAAGCAGTTTTAACACTAGTTAAGACTGCTAGGGTAGCTTTTGAGATTCAAAACAGATTTCATAAGCTCAAAATAAGTCTACATTTTAGTTTCATAAGCTTAGGTTAGGATTTGTGTAGATTTGTAGGTTGTTGAATCAAAATTCTCAAATCTGGTAGTCCTTTTTATGTTCTAAACTGTTTATTAGATAGATCTATAAAAAATGTGCTTAAGGTGTTGTTTTTGTGTTCAATGTGGTTTCTAAAAGAATCATAGTCCATCTGTTTTTAGTCATTAGTCCTTGAAATTTTCTCTTATAGATTTTAGCTCAAAACAGTTTAGTCTAGTCAATTAATTGAGTTGTTCTTAAAAGGCAGTTTATGCAGATCAATGATCACAATTAGGTTTAAAACTAGGTTAAATTTCGTTGAGTTTAGCTTATTATGATAAGAACTTAATCTGTTTTAAGTTTTTAATGTGTTCAAATCAAAGTTTTAGAGGTCTTAAATGTTTAGTAGCAAAAAGCCATTTTAGCTCAAAAAGTCAAATTCATCTGTCTTGTATGCAGTCTGTTTTGATTTGAATTTTTTAGCTTATTTAGTTGTTAAATTAGCTTAATTCCAGTTTCTAGTTGCCTATTAAGTCAAGCTCCTAATCGGTTTTCAGTTATTAGCTTATGCCTAGTGCTTTTTAGTCCTTAATTATAGCTTAAAAGCAGTGGTGTAAGCCTTTTTTAATGAGTTTTAGTGTCTGATGTCTTAATGGTTTTAGTTGTTTTTTGCTTATTTTATCTGCTTGTTTTTAATCCTAAGTGCTTAATAGATCTTGGATTAAGTCCGTTTTAGCTTATTTAGTTTTTCTTCTTGCTTATTGTGTCCAAAAAGCCAAACAGTTTTAGCTTATAGTCATTTAGTTAGATTTAGCAAACTGTCCCTTTTTAATGCTTATTCCTAGCTTATTAATAAGATTCAATTTTAAGTCATTTGTTAAAGTGTCTTAGTTTAGCTTATTCTTTAGCCTTTTCAAAAAGAAAATTATATAAAAAATGTTTTCACAAAAAGAAAGGTTACAGGACTCGAACCTATGACATCCCCCTCAACACACACAAGACTTACCAGCATGCCCTAGGGGCTTTTCTGTCATACCATTTCAACATTTAATTCTTATGCACACTTTCAGTTTTAGCTTATTGAGCTTATTCGATTTTTAACAGCTTATCTGTTTTAGCCTTTTGAGTTATTTTTCTTTGAAAACCACCTTTTTAGCTTAAAGTACTTTTAGAAATTTTCTTAAATTTTTAGGATTAAGTTTAGTATTTTTAATCTCATTTTTAGTATTATTTAGTTTAAAAAATAGTTTTAAATAGTTTAAAATGTCAAAAAAATAATTTATGTGTTTTAAAAAATAGTTTAATGCATTTTAGTTTAAAATTTTGCATTTTAAGTTTTTAGAGTTTTATTTTATCATTTTTAGTTAAAATAGTTAGTAAAAATATAGTTATTAATTAGCTTTTAATTTGTTTTAATTGTAGTTAGGACTTATAATTAGCCTTTATTTTTAGTTTAGCTTGCCTTTATGTGTTTTCCCTTTGCGTTATTAGTTTTAGAATCCAAAATCAAATCTTAAATGACAATCAAGCTCGATTTACGATATGAATGTGAATTTCCATTCACTACTCACCGAGGAGAACGATACCCGTGTTGATTACTTATTATTCTTTCCTAAGAATAATTTGTATGATACTTTGCTTACGTATATGTATTATTATATATGTATAATTGTGGGATTTTTATGGAATATCAAAATGGCGCCGCTGCCGGGGAGAGGTGTAGCAATTTTTACCAGATTGTTTGTATTCGAGCCTTGAAGATCCTTCCCCGTGAAAGTTTTCGTTCTATATAAAAAAACCCAAAAATATTTTTCTTTCTTATTTTTATTATTTCTTTTCCTTATGTTTTATTTGAAAAATCTATAAATATTCTTCTTTATCCTCTTATTCGTTTAATTCTTATTCTCTTTACCTTCTTATCTGATAATTCTTCAACATGTCTTGGTTTTTAAGGTGCTCGTGGTATGGAGGTCCGTTTAACAGTGGAAATTGTCGGCGTTGTACCAATGTGAGTTTCAGAGACGAGTTTGTCCTTAACCCCGATCCCATTTCAAATGATGATACACCTGATTTTTCCTACCCACCTTCACAGCCCTAAACATCTTCGTTCGACTAATTTCAATGTTTTGGGTGTGGAGATCCGTTAGAAGATGATGTACGTTGTCAACGGTGTACTTGCAAGTGGTGTGGATATAATCTTAGCGAAGGATTTTGTTTGTTTTGCGCTTCAAGAAATGAAAATTCATCCATTGATGCTCCTAATCCAAATTCTTTTTAACAAACTATAAGATAGGTATAAGGAGGGTTGATCTTACGAACTTCGACCCGAAAGGAGAAGGTTTTTAAAACGCTTCGCGCTTACCCGCTCCTCCGCTTCTTTGTGTGTTTTCTAGAGAGCTACCGTGAACTTTTGACTATCGGTTTAATAAAAAAAAATTCGTTTAGATTTATTTATCTTATTTTGTTTTAGTGCATGCGCACTCGCTCTTCATCAAATTTCATTGTTGAATCTTCCACGATTTCGAAGCGACGTAATCGTAGACGTTCCAAGCAAATAGTCAAACCCGAGCTTTCGTATATTGTAGACAGGAAACTTCATTGTATTATGGGGATTTGCGTACTATGTCAGAATTATCCAAACACCCACCGAGGGGTTACGGAGATGCTATATTGTACTTCCCGTATACTTGCCGAAATTTTCTAAGTTGAACGTCAGGTTACTTCAATTAGTAATACGAGCCAGCCAATTTCATGGTTTTGAGGGGACGATCTCATGCTCAGATTTTTTGGTTTAAGATCACTTCTAGCTCTAAAATACAAAAAGTTTCCACACGATGCTAATAAATTGATGCTTTTCCATTTTTTCTATTTAGGGGGGCTCCGTCCGAATATGGCTTGAAAAAGAACCCCATCGTTCTATTCCTTACTATTGGGAAGATCTCTTTTCTAAGTTTGTAAATTATTTATTTCTCCTTTTGAAGACAACGAAATCTAAAGACGATTATCACGAATTTCAAAAAAAGTTTAAATGAAAGTTTAGGTGAGGCATGGGGATCCATATAAAGATCTTCTTGTAATGAACCACATAGGTTTTTCGAAAATTGCACCAAATCGATCATTTTATAATGCTTTGACAAATTCGAATCAAGATTATCTAAATGCAGCGTCGGTGGTAATCTTTTTGAAACGTTCTCGAGATGCTTTGACGATTATTGAGAATAAGTCAAAGTACGTACTTCACGAAACAAACCGATTGTTTCAAAAGTGAGTACTACTACTTCTTCATCTCCTTCTCCGGATGTAACCGCTCTCACCGAGATTGTTAAGGAATTTGTTTTGCTTATGAAACAAGCTAATCAATAAAGCTATCGTGTTAAAAGCCATAGAAGAGACTTGTGTGACTTGTGGTGGACCGCATCCATACTATGAGTGTCTTGCTACCGATAGCAACACTTTTAATGCTTACGTAGCCACGGGGACCTACAATCAAGGAGGTAACATATACCGTCCTCAAGGAGACCCGAATTATCATGCTAGAAACCAAATGGGACCACCCGGTTTTCCTCCTCCGAATGTGCAAAACAATCAAAACTACAATCGGTACAATCAAAATCAAGCTCCGAATAATCAATCAAGAGGGCAAAACTTCAATCAAGGAAACAACAATTATCAAGCTCCGAATTTTCAAGCTCCAAATTATCAAGCTCAAGTTGGACCTTCAAATGAGTTAACGAACTGCATGAAAAGTAATGAAGCTACTTTAAGAGCCATGCAAATTCAAATGACTAATATGAAGACGGAATTGCGGAATGAATTCAAATATTCTCTTGATACAAGAACCAATAAGATAGAAAATCAAAACAATCAAATGATGAACATGTTAACTAATATTACTATGCAAAAGCAAAGCCCCTCGGGTTCAGGATCACTTCCTAGTAATACCATTGCTAACTGTGAGGGTGACGTTGCAATGTTTTACACCCGGAAGTGGAGTTTTTTACGATGGAACCTACGATTCACTACTCTTCTCCTTCCCGTAGGAAGTGGAACGTGAAACTGAGGTGACAAAAGGGACAAGGTCTCAAATAGCAAATATTTTTAGGACGTACGACACGTCTCAACCTTCGGTTGTCCAAGTTCTGATTCCGAAGGCCCGAAGTTGCTCCAAAGCCTTAAAACCTAAACGACGATACCTTTCCCTTTCAAGACTTAACGACCAAAAGCTCCGTGAAAAAGCTAATAATCAAATGTTGAAGTTTCTTCAAATTTCAAAGATTACACTTCGATATCAGCTTTGCGGATGCTCTTCTTCATATGCCAAAGTTTGTTTCTACGTTTAAGAGTCTTCTTAGTAATAAGGAAAAATTATTCGAATTAGCAAGTACTCTGTTTAAATGGAGGAAATTGCTCGGCGGTGTCCTTAACAAGTTGCGAAGAAAAACATGGAGTACTCGACAAATTTTCATCCCGTGTGATTTTCCAGGAGTAGATGAGTGCTTAGTCATGGCGCCCCGATCTTAGAGCTAGCTTAATTAATGCCTCTTTCCGTAGAAGCAGATTTCACTCCTGGAACATACTAAGACTGTATGGACATCGAACTCGAAAAACCGATCGGTTGCTTATCCGGAAGGTGTTGCCGAAGATGTTTATGTGAAAGTAGGAAAGTTTTATTTTTCGCCCGACTTTGTTGTAGTTGATTACGATGTCGATCCTTGGGTTCCCCTTATTCTTGGGAGGCCTTTTTGGCATGTCAAAGAGTTTAATCGATGTACATGGTGAAAGGATTAGCTATTTGAGTTAACGGATGAGGCCATTACGTTTAAAGTCGGGCACACTTCGAGATACTCCCGTAATTATTATGATGAAACGGTTCATCAAGTCAATGTCATAGATGTTGCTTGTGAGGAGTATGCTCAAGAAGTGCTTGGATTTTCAGATAGTTCGACGAATGGCAATCCCACTCCTTCAGATCCTATCATCGCTTCTTCTTCCCACTCGTTCACTCCTTTTGAAGGAGGAGATTTCATTTTGGAAGAGATCAAAGCTTGTCTTTCAAGTGATTCAATTCCACCGGGAATTGATGATGTCGACTTTGATCCAGAGGGAGACATTCGTCTACTTGAGAAGTATTTAACGATTGATCCGATCATCTCCTCCCCTTCGAAAGAACTTAATTTTGAGGAAATTAAAATGATTAAATCTTCTATTGATGATCCTCCGGAGCTTGAGCTCAAGGATTTTCGTCTATCTTGATCAATGCGGCGTTTTTAGAAGGAACGATAAATTACGTCTTACTTCTAAAGAGGTTAAAAGATAAAGAAAAGGCGCCCTTTTTTTTTAAAAAGGTTTAAGTCATACAAACCGGGCTCATCGCTTGGAAAATTTCGACATTAAGGGCATGCCTGTTTTTATACTCAGGAAGATTTTAATGGAAGATGACTTAAACCGGCGGTTTCAACATCAAAGAAGGGTGAATCCAAAAATTCATGAGGTTATCAAAAAGGAAGTTATCAAACTCCTTGATGCCGGATTGATTTACCCTATCTCTGATAGTCCGTGGGTGAGTCCCGTTCATTGTGTGCCTAAGAAGGGTGGCATGACCGTAGTTGAAAACGAAGATAATGAGTTAATTCCTATAGGTGTTACGGGATGGCAGTATGTAATTGATTATGTATGCTTAATGTGTACTCGTAAAGACTATTTTTCGTTTGTTTCATGGGACCAGATGCTTAGATCGTTTAGCAGGGGGATACGAATTTCTATGCTTTAGATGGATTTTTTTGGATATTTTAAATTCCTATTAACCGCAAGACCAAGAGAAGACCACCGTCACTTGCCCTTATGGGACATTTGCATATCGACGTATGCATTTCGGTTTATGTAATGCTCCGGGTACGTTCCAAAGGTGCATGATGGCCAATTTCCACGACATGATCGAGGAAACGATGGAGGTCTTCATGTACGATTTCTTGGTCTTCGAGGATTCTTTCTCTTCATGCCTCTCTCATTTAGACAAAATGCTAAAACGGTGCGAAGACACCAACTTAGTTCCAAATTTGGAGAAATGCCATTTTATGGTGAAAGAATGCATTGTTCTAGGACATAAGATTTCTAAATCCAGGATTGAGGTCGACAGAGCTAAAGTTGATGTTATAGCTAAACTCCCTCATCCTACTTCCGTTAAAGGCGTTCGAAGTTTTTTAGGTCACGTCGGGTTCTATCGTCGATTTATTCAAAAAAAATTCTAATTGCCACGGCCGGACTGACCCCATCTTTCGAAAAAGAAAACTCCGTTTATTTTTCTTGAAAGAATGTATTAAAGCTTTTTCATATACTAAGAAGAATATAACCGAAGACCAATTTAAGTTGCCCCGATTGGATCCAACATTGAAATTATATGTTGACGCTAGTGATTTTGCTGGTAGGTGCGGTCTTGGGGCACGAACGATTCTCACTACGGTTATGATTGTCCACCTCAGTTCCTGCTTGTCTATGAGCAGGAACCGAGTTACAATCAAAACTTTGGTGATAATTATTATCCACAAAATTCACCGAGTTTTCCTCATCAATATCTTAATTGTGAAAAATGTGGGGGTCCTCATGAAGATTATCAATGTCAACCATGGCATCAAAACTACTCTGAGCTTAACCCTTGCTATGATTCTAATTCTTACGGTTTTGATCAACCCTCGTAGTATTCCATCGATCATCGGCCTTAGATTATTCAAGAAGATCAGCAGTGGATAAGTGATAAGCTGATTAAATCACATAATGAACTTTTTGAAAGTGTACAATCTATGTTTGAGGAGTTTCGGCAACAAGAGCAGGCGGCTAATCTTAGTACTCATACTCCCGAGCCTTCGTGACGTTTCAATTCTTTTTATGATGACGATGATTACGAGGAGAGTACTATTCCTTTGAATGAAATTGTTTCTCAAATACCTCTGTCTATTGCAATCACACCTGTTTTACCGAATTTGGAGCCGGAGGACTCTCTCATCATGGGGGATGAGAATCTTAGCACTATTCTTGAAAAGGAATCAGACGAATTCATAAAGTCTAGTGTTGAGGACCTTGTTCTAATCCCAAGTGAGTCCGAGGATACATCCGGGAGTGATAGTGAGTGTGATTTACCTTCGTGTAATAATTTCTCTCCCATTAACGTTTCTGAGGAAAAATCTGTGACTTTCTCTAACCCTCTCTTCGATTCAAATGATGATTTTACTTCTAGTGATGACGAGTCACTATCCGATGAAGACGTTACGAAATATAATGTTAAAATTTACTCGAACCCTCTTTTCAAATTCGATGACGAGTACATCTCTAGTGACGTAAATCCTCTTTTTGATGAGGTGTTAGAGGACATCGAGGGTGAGGACTCCTATGTTTCTAAACTTGATGAGCCGGATTTGCTAGTCACACCTCTTTCCAAGCTTAATGAGGATGAGTGTTTTGACCCGGGTGGTGATTTCGTTTTGGAAGAAATCGAAGCTTGTCTTACAAGTGATTCCATTCCACCAGGAATTGATGATGACGACTTTGACCCGGAGGGAGACATTCTTCTACTCGAGAAGTTATTAAATGATGATCTATTATCTCCTCTTACGAAAGAATTTAATTTTGAGGAACTTAAAGTAATAAAATCTGATGTTTCTAAGGATTTTGAGGACGATTATTATGACTCGGAGGGAGACATAATCTATCTTAAGAATTTTCTTATTAAGGCCACTATTCCTAATCTCCCTCCCGAGGTATTTTTAAATTGTGACCCAAGAAGCTTAGAAGATAAACCTGATAAAGATGATTTGAAGAATATTGTCAAAGTTTTCGACCTCGGGATTCATGAGAAAACTTTTTCTCCAACATATGTAAGATTACCCTTTGAGGATCACCATTATCTTTTCTTCACATATGTTATCCGAATTTTTCTTCCTTATTTTATCTATCCAGTGGATTTTCCTTTTCTTCTCTCCTCCGGGAGTGAAGATACTATTTTTGACCCTGGCATTTCCGCTTTTCACTTTTCTTCTTTAGAGCCGATAGAATCTCATCGGAGTGGAACTTTCATGTGCTTCAATGTTTATCCAAACATCTTGAATGAAAGTCCGATGGAGATTTGCTCTTCCACCCGTTTCAACCCTAATATCATGATGATATGGGGTGAGTCAAGCTAGAGACTCGCACAAAAACAAGGGCTTCTCGGGAGGCAACCCGTGTTTATTGCTTTCTTTCTTTTATTTTCTAATAAGTGTGACGTGAGGAGGCTCGCCTTTTTCTTTCTCGTGTTTTATGTTTTGTGTTTTATGTCCAGGATTGCCCAGATTATGAAGACTCTCGTGCTCGTGGTTTTATCCGTTTTACTCGAGCTTCAATCCTTAGCATGCTTATATGGGAATCCGATATCCTAGATCTTATTGATTAACGTTTATCTATTAGCATAATTAATAAACGGCTTTAGATTTGCGTAGAGACCCCGTTATATTAGGATTAGGCATTGAAATTAGTATGGGAGTGGCAGTCTCACATTGAGGACAATGTGTAGTTCTAGTATGGGGGGTATCTTTCGATTTGATCTTATTAGGCCAAAATTTAAAAAAATTCAAAAATAAAATAAGTATTTTGACACAAATGTTTGACTTTTCAATGGTGAGAATTAGAATAAATTTTGACTTGATCGAGCATGTTGCGCTCTAGCTTGCCCTTTAACTATATAATTTTTAAGCTTTTGGCTAGTCCTTTTATACAAGAAGCATTAAAACGCGAATTCTAGCTTGAGAAAGCCAAGATTTGCAGTTTTCATGATAGACCTTTAAATATCCAAAGCTTGATTTTATTATACTAACATTTTGCGGATCTTTTTATTAAAGATTTTAAATTAGCAAAGAACGAAAAATGATGTAGTTAAGTATAAGTTAGATGCTAAACAAGGATAAGTTGGTTATCTTAAGAGCTCATAAGTGTAATTTGTGGCTTTTCCTCCCCGAAGCTTCTAACCGGACTAATAATACGTGCTCTTATCAAAAATTAGACAAGTTAGTGGTTTTATCATTTAAAAGTCTTTTTAAAATCAACATTTTTATACTTTTTAGTCTTAGTTCAAATTTATACTTAAATTTTCTAAAAAGAAATTTTCTCTATATATCGTGGTAATATAAAGTAAAAAAAATGTGTGTAATATATATAATAATAATAATACCTTGTCAGATACTGGATCATGGTCGGCTCGCATACCGATGTGACAGTTTGTTTAAAGGGTGGAGGTTATAAGTATAATTATATTAATGTTAAGTGTAATGTATATGTTTGAATAAATACAGGGAAAATCTCTTTTCTAAAATTTAAATATGCTTTTGAACTAAGTCTATTTCGTTTTAAGTTTTGGTCTTTCTAAATAAAGTATTAGTTTAACGGGAAACCTAAGAGTTTTTGAAACCGAAGGTCCGTGAGTTCCGATACTATTCTTTGTGGGGTGTCAAAAGCCTGGTCACCTAAGCCGGTCTCGGTTGGGATGTGCCGAGAAGAAAGTCGCTACATGGAATGATCTCGCCTTCAAAATCATAATTCTTAGGTGAAACATTACATTTAGAGGGATTACAACTTTCTTAAAATGTCGATTAGATGGTTGAAATTCGAAAGGAGCACATACACACTTTCAGATATTGATCCATTGGGAGTGAAAAGTTAGTCTAAGCTTACACAAATTGCAAATATGAGTAGTGTTAGCGTCTTAACTTGTATTTAATAATGATTTTGTTTTTAAGCTTAGTTTGGGACAGGTGAAAAATCGGGAACGATGAATTTATCCTTATGGTCATTAATTATAAGTGTTTTTTGTTTCGTGATCCTAAAAGTTATTATTAAATAATGAAAGTCGAACATGTTGCATCTTGTGAAAAATAAAATAAATATTTATAAAAAGAAATGGTAAAACAGAGGGTTACAAAACTAATAATTTCTTAAACCCCTTAGATGAACACATAGCTACTTTTTGAGGTAATTAGTCTAGGGAGATTGAAATTTTTGGTTTTCTAAGTGTGTGTTTATGACATTACGTGAGGACACAACAATAGCGTAATATGGGGGATTTTGATATGTGCTTAAACACATATCATTTATTTCTTATTATTAAGCTAAAAAGACCAATAATGAACGATAAATACATAAAAATGCATTGTATATGTGTTTTTTGTTAATTGTGTTTTTAGCAAAACGAACAAAAGAAAATTTCGATTTGTCAATGAAAATTGATAATCTTGAATATGCTTTTGCTTTTGAATTAAAAAGGGCAACTACAGAGAGAATGACAGCTTTCGAAGAAGAAAAACGTGTTTTTGTATCAAAAGTTACTCATCTTGAAAAGATTTTAATTCAACAAACAAAAGATTTTGATGATGTCAAGCTTGAATTGTCAAAAAGAACCGCTAAATTTGAGGCGTATTTTGAAAAACTTGAAAAAACAAAAGTTGTTCTTGAACGACAATTGGCTCGTAAGGTTGATGATTCTAAAGCTGAAAAGGATCAATTTTTGAAAGAAATTAATCATTTGAGAACTCAATTGGAAAATCTGAAAGGAAAGTCTGTGCAAACTAAGTTTGATAAACATTCAATTTTAGGAAAACCACCAGCTGATAAATTGTTGATAAACTCTCAAATTTCAAAATCATGGTTTTCTCCTAAAGTTGATGTGCAAAAGAGTTTGTCAAAACCAGTCACTGCACATTCTTTGCCTGAAAATAAAAAAGATCAACTTTTAAAACGAATTGCATATTTGGAATCAAAATTGGCATCTCAAGATATTCGTTCTTGTCAAAAAGAATATCATGAGTTGAGGACTTCATATAATGCTTTAAAAGTGAAGTTTGATTCTCTTAATCGGCAAAAATGGAACATCAATGTTTCAAAAGCTTCAAAACCTAAAGAAAGTGTTTTGGAAAAGGTTCACACGGGTGAATCTTCAAAACCGTTTTCACAAAGGGTTTCTCAGTTTACAACCTATTCTTTACAAAAAGATAGGAAGTTTTCTAAGAAATCTCAAAGTTTTGAAACATTTTCTCCTCAAAAGGGTTTTAAGACAAGAGCTTCACATGTAAAGAATCAATTTTTTAAAACATCACACTCGTGTTTTACACCGGTAAAACAAGTGTGGAGGCCAATTAAGGAATCTCAAACTTTTGGAGCATCTACTTTTCAAAAGAGTTTTAAGACAAATACTTTAAAAGGAAAGAATCAAGTTTTTGTCACTCCACATTCTCGTTTTACACCGGTAAAACAAGTGTGGAGGCCAAAGCAAAGTCATTCGAAATCTTTCAAATATTCCAAATCAGAAATGCTTTCGATGCAAAACAAGAATGACTTTGCTTCAACCATCAACAAGAAAGGAAGAGTTTCAAACGAAACAAATTTTCAGGATGTTTCATCAAATGACATTAACAAATGGAAATCTTCTTCGTCAACAAGATTTAAAACTCCATTTGAAACACCGAGTTTCAAAAATCAATGGAATATCAAGAGGAATTTTAAATCTCCGTTGATTCCACGAGAGCTGTTTTCAAATGAAACACCGGTTTCAAGCCCTCGTTGGAACTCAACATCTTTACATCGACTTGACACAACTTTCAATTGGTTTTCAAAATTTGGTAAACCCGTTAGCACCGTGCTTAAATGGGTTCCAAAAGTTGTTGTCTAAATTCGATGTCAATGGTTTGTAATCATATATCAGATTGCAACCCGTGCTTTAAATAAAAGGAAAATGTACGTTTCAGTGCATTTATCCTTAACAACGAAAAGAGAAATCTTTTCGGTCTTGAGCTATTCAAATAAAACATTCAAAGTTTTGTAGCTCAAGTCAATGGTTTGTAATCATATATCAGATTGCAACCCGTGCTTTAAATAAAAGGAAAATGTACGTTTCAGTGCATTTATCCTTAACAACGAAAAGAGAAATCTTTTCGGTCTTGAGCTATTCAAATAAAACATTCAAAGTTTTGTAGCTCAAGTCAATGGTTTGTATTCAAATGACAGTTTGCAACCCGGTCTTCAAATAAAAGGGAAGTGTACGTTTCAGTGCGCTTTACCTTAAAAAGAAGAGAAATCTTCTTGTTTTGAGCAAAAATTATTCAACTTTTTCAAGAAGATTTTCAAAAATCTTTCAAAAAGTTTGCTCATCAAAATGGCTTGTTATTAAATTTCAGATAACAACCCGGTTTTCAAATAAAAGAAAAGTGTACGTTTCAGTGCGCTTTATCTTTAAAAGAAGAGAAATCTTCTTTGTCTCGAGCAATTTTTAATCAAAATCTATTCAAAAAGTATGCTCGGGATATTCGACTTCTAAGTAAATGTCAGCTTAGGACTCGTTTTTCAAATAAAGGAAAGTGTACATTTTTGTACATTTATCCTCACAACGGGAAGTTTACAACTTCTTGGACTTGAGCTATTTCATTTAAGATATTCAAAATCTTGAGCTCAAGCAAAATGGTATACAAATGAAAATGTTTTGAACAAATGAATAATAATCGATTTAAAAGAAGTTGTGGTCAAGTATGTTTATATCGATAAGCGTGCAAATGGTGAAGATTGTGTCCGGTTACGACCGTTTCCTGAAATTAACAGGATGAGGAGTGAGCAATCTACTGACCATACGTTTTAGATATTTATATACTTTGACGCAACTATTTTTCAAATTTGTTTAGAACATTCAAAAAGGTTCCAAATCATAATCATGCTATATCCGTTTTCTCCCATGTGTTTTCAAATTCTCATATAGCTATTTTAATCCATTGATATCAAAAATATCATTTGGTATGCTATTTTTGAGGGGGAGAAAATTGGATTAAAATGTGATCAAGAAAGATAAATGCTTAAGTGTGTGGAATATCAAAGTGATCTAAAAGACTCAAAGTGCAATCAACTCTTTCCTCCATGTGCAAAATAATTTTGAATATCAATGCACATGTGTAGGGGGAGTATTTCTCAAAAAGTGAAACTTTCAAAGTGTTAAATGTTTTGATTTATATCAAACACTTTGATTGATTTTCAAATGGTTTTATGGTTTCGATCTTAAATACCCATCAACCAACTACCTCACAATGATCAAAGAAGATATAAGGTGGTAAGGTTAGGTATTATCCCATGATCCAACCAGAACCGGAGGGATCTACCCAGGGACATTCCATAGATAGAATATAGGTCCTTAGGTATGATGGAGTAGAATGTGAATGGGAATAATGTTAACTAAGGCATGAGTTATCATCGGAACAATCACAACAAGATGATAATGAGGACGCGTTAGTTTAACATTGAAGGGGTTGAAGAATGAAAAAGAAATGTATGGATAAAGGGTGAAAAGAAAGAAGCCCTCCACAAACTTTAGGCAGAAACCGGGTCAATACATAATCTATCGAATATCACAAAGATGATATTTGGTATTGAAGAAAGACATCATGGACCCAGTGATGCAATGCACAACCCTTCCCAGCCACTCAAGATTCTCTCAAAAGAATTCTTGTTTCATTGTCACGGAGATTAAATGCATAATCTATTGACATCTCACTCCGAGATTGTTGATATTGAAAAGGTGGCAGTCTGCTCCAGCCTCCGATCACTAAAACCAAAAAGCACTTATTGAGTCTAGAGCCAAAAGAGATCAAATCATAAATCTCACATAGGACACAAAAGTACATTTGTATTAAACATCAAAGATACAAAAAGGTACAAGAGTCGCTTATATGTCTATGTGACATTGCATGTCTTTGTGACATTGCGCGGAACATTCAATAGTGATACTTAAGTAAAGTATTCACAATGATGAATGGAAATCCTACCAGTGCTAACATCAAGCCAACGCTGAACGTAGGTCACTAATTTGAAAATGATTGTTTAATGATTCAATTAGTGTTAACTAGTAATCTAAGTGATCTAGTAGTTATCGTGTTTTTTTTGAAATTTGTTTTCGAAAAACACAAACAACATTTCCTTGATTTATTCAAGTGAAGTGTTGGATTACCAAGGTTACTTATGATGTCACAATATTGATAAGGGGAGATTGTTGGAATTGAAGTTAGAAGTTGTCTCTCATGCTTAGATTGTACCCCTCACATGACTTCACTATCGAATATTCAGGTGCAACAAGGTTATGATTATGTTTGATGGTTTAAATTGCCTATAAGGGAGGAAGATAAGGTTATAGCTGAATATTTCGATAGAGTGCAACAATTAGGGCAGAAATGTGAAGTATGTGCATACGAATGGTTGTTTATTTGGGGGGAAGCAATTGGGGGGAAGAACATCAACAACATCTCTACCTTTCAGAAGCAAGAATACCGTCATATTCATTCCTTCATATCTCATACACAAAGTTCAAAGATACACTTCCGCAACTCTGATAAATCAAAGAACTTCCTCAAATCGTCAAGTTGTTGATCAAGACAAAAGTTCTACATGAGGAAGATTGTAAGCTGTAAAGAAAGTATGAGTATGTTGGTTAGAAGCTTTAAAAGACAAATCAAGATGGATTCGCGGTAAAGAATGATGACATGAAAAGATCTCAAAGGCAAAGGAAAAAAAAATGAAATAGATTAAGATCAAGATCACAAGACGACATGATTGGAACAAGACCACGTATTACACAACAAGATTCAAGACAAACAAGCCGTTATAGTTTAAGATCAAGTCACAGAGAGATCTCAATGAAAATTCATAAGCATCAAAGTCATTAAGGAGAATGATCATCCTTTAGGGGGAGATTGTTACGAATAAGGAAATGATGATCATTAATGCAATCAAAGAGAGATCTCAATGATCGTCCCTTGGGGGAAGATTGTTAGGATTGATAAAAGTGACGATCTTATTGAGATAAATGTCTTGTAATAAATAATGAAATATTATTGTGTAATAGGTTAGGTAGATGGTAAATAGTCAAAGACTATAAGTCAAAGGGGCTAAATTGTAAATGTCTAAAAGACAAGGGCTCCATGGTTATTCATTGTAAAAGGGTATAAATACCCCTCCACCACCTCATTTGTGAGGTGTGTCTTCTAGTGTCTCTAGGTGTTTCTTAATCTCATTCTAATCTTTTCTCTAATCCTCCTTCTACATCTTTCTCTCTCTACTTTCTCTCTCTAGACTAAACACTATATTGCTTATTGATCCTATATTCTAGACCTAACAAAGATGCGGTGATTAAGAACATAACAATAAATGACCCTTTTCTGAGTAAGCTTTGTAATAACAATGGTCATTTTAGAGGTTTCATGAATGAACTTATCCCTGCTAATGAAGAGTTGCACATGGAAGTCTAAACCAATCAGATTCAAGTTCTTCATCAAACCAGTCCCATAATTCACATTTCTTATTTGAATTCTAAAACAATATTATTTAGGTTAATAAATGTTCATAAAACAATTGACAAATAAACACAAACACTTATTGATCGATTTGGACAAACAATTAAGCGGCTTGCTGGATTGGTGGGTGTCCACGATGTTAAAACTTTAACTGGAAGATCACAATCACAAAGTTGGTTTGAACGAAAAGAGGATGAAAAAGAAGCCATTAATGAACTGTATTTTGAAGAAGCTGTTAAAACCCTAATCGGATTAGTCATTATTGGATATTTATAAAAAATGGATAAAGGTCGGGTTACTAAGTTAGGTATAAGTAGGTGTTGAGATAAACGGGTTACTAACCCAGGTTACAAGTTGTAAAGGGTGAGGTGGAAAAGTCAACGAAAGTCAACTCTACGTGGAAAAAAATCATGACGTGGAAATTAGGGAAATTACATGTGCTACCACCAAGTTTGGAAGGTAATAATGATACTAAAAATACTATTTTTGTAATATGTGAAAATTTTGGAAAGTATGTTGGTAAATAATGGCTTTAACCCAAAAAATATCGCGTATCGTCCGACTTTATTTGTTTTGCATTTTATTTAGTCCTTTTGCTTAACGATCGTTAGAACATGTTAGTTAACTCGTTCACGTGCATTGCACATTATGACAAAATAATCATCTCATGGTTATTTTATTTTATTTTATTTGTTCTTTATTTAATCTTTCATCTTAAGAACCCAAAAACAAGCTAAAACTAACACCCCTATAGTGTATAATCTTTTCCTATAACCAAAAAAACAATTTAGTCATTTTAATCAAATCCCATAACTTAAGTTGCAACAAAATAATCTTATGCAAAATACCAACATTTTATATGTAATAATCATAACTATTATACATAAGCTGTGTTGTCCCCTCACTCACAGCCCTAATTTTTATATTAAAAATAATAATATAATAAAGCTTATGAACAGTAACTTGATGATTAAAATAACCTTTCAGTGTGATAAAGAATGATGTTGCACACATGTCTTTCAAAAACAAAATACCACTTATGGCTCATCCATCATACATCTTCCTCTCCAAATTAATAAACCTTTCGTCTTCTTTTTCCTTAGACACCACCGCTCCAAAACACACACAACACACACACACACACACACATATTTAGATACGA
This sequence comes from Tanacetum coccineum, assembly GCA_026074375.1. NCBI lineage: Eukaryota > Viridiplantae > Streptophyta > Magnoliopsida > Asterales > Asteraceae > Tanacetum > Tanacetum coccineum. Next base: position 20,091 of record BQNB010016215.1, read on the forward strand.
CTGTAAACACCCACCGACGACTTTCTCCGATCACAAAGTACGATTTTTTTATTCATGTTGTATTTCTTTTAAATTTTTAATGAATGTTTAATTTTGTGGGGTTAAACTCATTGTGTTTTTCTTAAATCTTGATTATGTTCGTGTTTTAGGTTGATTGGTTCAAGGCATGGATTTTAAATTTATCAGCTTTGTTGAGGAAATTCATTTTTGTTCTTAGCTTTTAATTTGGAAATATGATTAATTTTGATAATGGTTGTGAAAAAGTTTTTGATTTTGATATTCTTGAATATAAATGTGTTAATGATTGTTTAGTTTTGTTTTTTAGGTTGGTTTTTTATTGGTATAACTTAATTCAAGATTAAGAGTTTGTTGATGATAAAAAGGTAAACTTTTCTTTTTAATTTGTTAATTTGTTCATGTTGCATATGAGGTGTTTGATAAATTGTTCTAATGACAGGGTTACACAATGGTGGTGTGACCCGATAAGGATTCGTCGCGGTGGCGGTCTTGCGGGTTCTCGCAACTAGGATGGCTTAGTTTTGTTATGGCTTTAAAAGCTTACTACTTATTCAAATTTAAAAGCTTACTACTTATTCAAATTTAATGGTTGTGTTCTTTGTGCAGCCTGTAAAGATTTTAGGGATGTGCGAGTGTCGATGATAGGATGGATGTAGAGGTTTTAGTTGCCGTTCAAGCAAGTGAGTAGTAAGACCATGTTTGGCATCTTTGATTTATGAAATAAATGTGAGCATCTTTATCCGAGCATGTTAATAATGATTTGGAGGAATCAAATATGGTTGTTTATATGTATGGTATGAATGCCAGAATTGAAGGACGTCGGTTTCGTGTCAATAGAGGTGTTCGCCGACCTTTTAGAAGGTATGTTACTATATAGTATTTCCTTTTAACTGAATAGTTGAATATTCTATCATGTTTAATTTATATGATTTTAAAGTTGCTACTTTTGAAACAATTATGTCCATAATTTGTGCCTAAGCTGCAAGAAAGCCTATAGTAGCAACGATAGACGGTCCTGCATTTGGTGGTTGGTCATATATGTGTTTAGGCCTCTTAAAGGTACTAATAGAAAGTACTATTAAAGATCATCGTCTTCCTATTCTATAGACTACATAGAACAAAAATTACTGACACAACGTATCATACTTTAGCTGCTCAGGTTTGGCATTCTTTTTAAATAGAATCAAGGTAGACAGATTGTGGGTCAAAATGGTCTAAGCGTAGCAAATGAAATGGATATTTTGTAGGCCACATGTGAATTTGATGGAAATCGCACAATCAAATGGGAAGAACCTAATGGATACTGCGATTTATGGATATTGGGATCTAAGCTATTATCAGGTTCAGGATGAATATCATATCTATAGCTATTTAGGGGTGTGTGATTAAGCTAAGCGTAGCAAATGAAATGGATATTTTATAGGTCACATGCGCGTTTGATGGAAATGGCACAATCAAATGGGAAGAACCTAAGGGATACTGCGATTTATGGATATTATGATCTTAGCTATCATCAGTTTCAGGATGAATATCGTATATATAGCTATTTAGGGGTATGTGATTAAGCTTATTTGGTTCTTATCTGCTTATTATGTAATCACTTACTGAAAATGACTTATTTTTCTATGTGCAAGATATAACACCTCGTGTTTTAGGTCATTGTATGACATTATGTAATTCACAATTTATTTTTAGGGTTTTACGCGTTTACTCTTAAACCGTAAACGTTAAGTTAAATCGCGTAAACTAAAAATGATCATTCAATGTAAACGGGCATTAAACGATTAAATGTTTACATCAAGCAAGTGTTATATGATTATTATAAGGATAATTAATGACTTTGTTCATCTTATTTTTATTGGCTACGTAAAATGCTTACGTTTCGCAATAAAACGCGTTTCGGCATTCCCGGAAGCACCAAAACCTAACTACGCTTAAACGAATACCCACGATTATACCCAATACCCAAAATAATCAAAATAACATCACATATATGTATATGTGCCGAAATTTTGATGATAGGACCAAGAATTAGCAACTTGTCCATAATATCTAGATATTAAGAAAGATCTAGGGAACCAACCAAACTCTAGTGTCTGAAAAAGATTGTCTCAAAAAGGCCATTGCAAAGTTACAACAGGATTTTTCAAAACTAGAGGCACAAAGGATTGCTTTTGAAATAGCACTTTAGCACAAGTATCAAGAAAATAATTCTTTGAAAACATTACAAAAAGAAAATGAGAATGTTTTGGCATCATTGCAAATCGAGAATGCTCATTTGAAACAGACGTATAAAGATTTGTATGAGTTAGTCCAAAGGTCAAATGTTGAGTCTAATCAATATGATGAAGTAAAAGTTAAGGTCAATATTAACGAAATTTAAACTAACAACATTGAGTTGGAACATCAGGTGTCTTCATTGCTTAAAGAGAATGAACACTTGAAGTTGGTTTACAAAAATTTGTTTGACTCAATCAAAAAGACACGCGTTCAAAAAGATAATTTAAGGACAACATTGACTGAATTCTTGGTTAATCACATTTTTGGAAAAGAAGATTCCTCTCCAAGCTCAACTAATGAACTTGAAAAGGAATCGGGGGAGAATATTTGTGATAATGCAAAATGTGAGTTTCAAACAAAGTTTATCGAGCTTGAAAAAGTTTTAACTCAACAAACAAAAGATTTTGATGACGTCAAGCTTGAATTGTCGAACAGAACTGCGAAATTTGAGGCGTATTTTGAAAAACTTGAAAAAACAAAAGTTGTTCTTGAACGACAATTGGCTCGTAAGGTCGATGATTCTAAAGCTGAAAAGGATAAATTTTTGAAAGAAATTAATCATTTGAGAACTCAGCTTGAAAATCTGAAAGAAAGTATGTGAAAAACTAAGTTTGATAATCTTCAATTTAGGAGAACCACATGCTGGAAAACTTTGTGATAGCATCTATCATTTCATAAATCATGGTTTACTCCCAAAATTGTTAAGCAAAAGAATTTGTCAAAACTAGCACTGCACAGTCTTTGCCTAAAAATGAAAAAGATCAGCTTTTAAAACGAATTGCATATTTGGAATCAAAATTGGCATCTCAAGATATTCGTTTCTTTGTCAAAAAGAAATTATAACGAAGTGAGAACTCCTATAATGCTTTAAAGGTGAAGTTTGATTCTCTTAATCGGAAACAATGGAACATTAATGTTTCAAAATCGTCAAAACCTAAAGTAAGTGTTTCGGAAAAGGTTCACACGGGTGAATCCTCAAAACCATTTTCGAGAAGGATTTCTCAGTTTACAACCCACTCTTTGCAAAAGCATAGGAAGTATTCTAAGACTCCTCAAAGTTTTGAAACACTTACTCCTAAAAAGGGTTTTATGACAAGAGTTTCAAATGCAAAGCATCAATCTTTTAAAACATTACACTTTTGTTTTACACCGGTAAAACAAGTGTGTGGAGGCCAATTAAGGAATCTCAAACTTTTGGAGCATCTACTTCTCAAAAGAGTTTTAAGCCAAGTACTTTAAATGGAAAGAATCAAGTTTCTGTTACTCCATCCTCTCATTTTACACGGTGTTAAAAACAAGGATGGAGTCCAAAGCAAAGTATTCAAATATTTAAAATATTCCAATCGAAATACTTACGATGCAAAACAAGAATGACTTGCTTGATCAACCTTAGCATCAGAAAGGAAGATTTTCAAACGATGCAAAAACAAATTTTCAGAATGTTTTATCAAATGACAATAACAAATGGAAATCGTTTTCGTCAACAAGATTTAAAACTCCACATGAAACACCGAGTTTCAAAAATCAATGGAGTATCAAGACGAATTTTAAATCTCCGTTGATTCCACGAGAGCTATTTTCAAATGAAACACCGGTTTCAAGCCCTCATTGGAACTTAACATCTTTACATCGACTTGACACTACTTTCAATTGGTTTTCAAAATTTGGTAAACCCGTTAGCACCGTGCTTAAATGGGTTCCAAAAGTTGTAGTCTGAAATTCGATGTCAATGGTTTGTAATCAAATATCATATTGCAACCTGTGCTTTAAATAAAAGGAAAATGTACGTTTCAGTGCATTTATCCTTAACAACGAAAAGAGAAATATTTTCGGTCTTGAGCTATTCAAATAAAACATTCAAAGTTTTGTAGTGATATTTGCTTAATTGTATACTAATTTACCCGGGATTTTGCCAAATAAAAGCCAATTAAATGCCAAAAGAATAGAAAATGTGTGCTTTTGTGTCCAATTGTGCAGGTAAGGATTGAAATGACAAAAAGAAGCAAAAACGATCAAAAACCAACAAGAAACGGGAAAAAGACAAAGAGCAAAGAGCAAGACAAAGAATCCAGCCAGAAATCGCAGCCGGATCAGCCCGACACAGTCAAACTCAGTCAAAGATAGAAATAAAGAGAGTCAAAAGCCAAAAGTCAAGTCATGGGGCCAAGATTGTCAAGTGTGCAAAGTTTCAAGTGTCAATTTGAAGTTTTAAAGATTAAAGGACCAAAGTTGTTAAAAGAGAAAAGTTGATTAGTAAAGGAGGAATAGAACAAAGCAACCACAAGGACTGAAATTGCAATTTCGGAAACTCCTATTTACACTACAAAAGGGCAGTACAAAGACAAGGACGATTTCTGCCAATTACCCAAACTTTTCAAATAATTCACCGGTTATTTCTCAAACAGAATAACAACCCAACGATTTTAACCAACTTTCCCGCCAAATAATCAATAAACCCAATCCCGTTTTTCACCTCACCCCGCTTCTTTTTTTCTCTTATAAAATCGTTCATACACCTCTCCCAATCAACATGGAACACGTGGCAGCAATCTATTGGCCATGACACCTCATCAATTGATCAAACGGCTCAAAGTTGCTTATAAAAGATCAACGGCTGTGATTTGAAAGATCATTCTGGAATCCTTTCCCTCTCTTCACCCCTCTTCTATAAATAGCAGGCTAGGAGTTCATTTTTAGGGGTGTTAATTTTCTGTTTTTTTAACTTTTACTTTGTAATTTTCGTTTTTAAGCAATTTAAGTTTTCAATTTAAGCAATTAAGCTTTTAAACTCTTGTAATCTTTTCTTTTCAACTTGTACTTACAATTCTAGTAATCTCATTCAGTTTTTCAAGCTAATTGGTTCACTTTTTGATTTATTTCTTAAGCGAATTTAGCAAATAAGCTTTAAATAAGATCATTTAGCTTATTCTTTCTAATAAGCTCAATTTTAGCTAAACTTTGTTTCTTAAGCTTCTTCTTCACTTTAATCATTTTAATCAAATAGCTATGATCCTTAAGAACGTTTGAGTTCAATTTTGGGAATGCAAAAGGAGTAATAAGCTAAATTTTAGCTTATTGAGGTTTAGAGGCTAGGGAGCCATATAGGATCAAAGTTTTTTTTAAAAAGTCACTCACTCAGATAGAGTGACTTTAGTTTCTGAGACTTCACAAATACAGGTTTACTTTTTCATTTACAGTTTAGATTAGAGGCTTATTATCAATATCTGCTTATTCATATGAGGTTTTATTGTCTTTTCATGTTTTTACTTAGCTTAAGATTAAGGTGATAATGTTTTAGTTTTAATGTTTTAGTTAAGTATACATATTTAGTTCTCATCAATTATCAAAACTATCATTTTGCCTTACATTAGCTAGAAGAGAAACTAGCTTAATCTCTCAAATAAGCTTTTCATTTTAGTTCTCAATATCTATTAATCTAGTTTATAAATAGGAGTTAGATAAAATGTTTTAGTCTATTTCAGTTTTAATATAAGCTTATAACACAAATAGTTTGACAGGCCTCATATTAGGAGTGTTTGGATTTATGGGATTGACTTGTTTAAGTCATATCTTAAACTGTCATGTCTTCATTAGCTTAGTAAGTCATCTAACAAGTTTTAAAACGGTTTTTGGAGTTTAGTTAGTTAACAAGACCAAGTCCCATAGCATTTAAAGAATCTTATTCTTGCACCGGGCATTTTCAGCATATTTAAGATAATAGGACTCTTTAGAATTTTAGAATGTTAAAGTATTTATTGTTCAAGGTTGTTCTAAGCACATTCTAGTTGCATTTAGTAGAAGTAGGATTTAAGATTCTAGCCTAAATCTTTGAGCCTTGCACTTTGCACCAGCTAGCACATTGCACCAGCAAGCACAGTTTAACAGCTTAAAATCTTCAATTTACTCTTTAATATTTTTCTATTTTCCATGAAAACCTTGCAAATCTTTTTAGCTAGATTGATTTTAGACAAGTAGGTTAGCTTATTTCCAAATTTTCAGTACCAAAGTCTTAAAAATAATCAGTTTAGCTTAATAGAAAAAGCTCATTTCAGAAATAAGCAAAGAATTAGCACTTTTCAAAATCATTTTTCTTGTTATTTGAGTTTAACTTTAGCTCATTTCTTGTTCTATTATCTTTAGTACACACTTGTCTATAAATAGCATCTTTTGTTTTTCAAATTCCATCAAAGAAATAAGCTTGAATAAAGCTTAAAATCCCAATAGCCCTTTAAATGCTATACTTTCTTTTTTTTTATGTGGACAGGCTACTATTTGTTTATTTTCTAGCTTAATCTTTGGTCTAAAGTGGAATGTGCCTTTATTAAAGTTGTTTAGATTAAGCTAATAAGCAACTTTGTAGTTTTAAGTTTTTGCTGATTCTCAAAATTTAATAAGCCAAAAATAGTAAATAAGCTAGGGTCTGTTTTGTTCTTTTCTTAAAGTGTAGGGTCCCCCGTTTGTGCTATTGTGTAAATTTTACCTAATTACCCCGCCCTCCTTTACTTTTCTATTTGACAGTTTCTACCCTGTTCTTTCTAGGAAAATAAATAGATTTTAATTTTTAGTAATTAGTTTTATTTGAAGACCGGGTTGAAATCTAACATTCGATTCCAAACCATTGACTTGAGCTACAAAACTTTGAATGTTTTATTTGAATAGCTCAAGACCGAAAATTAAAATGCTTAAGTGTGGGGAATATCAAAGTGATCTAAAAGACTCAAAGTGCAATCAACTTTTTCCTACATGTGCAAAATAATTTTGAATATCAGTGCACATGTGTAGGGGGAGTATTTCTCAAAAAGTGAAACTTTCAAAGTGTCAAATGTTTTGATATTTATCAAACACTTTGATTGATTTTCAATGGTTTTATGGTTTTTGATCTTAAATACCCATCAAACCTACTACCTCAAATGATCAAAAAAAGAATATTAAGGTGGTAGGTTAGGTATTATCCCATGATCCAACCAGAACTGGAGGGATCTACCCAGGGACATTCCATAGATAGAATATAGGTCCTTAGGTATGATGGAGTAGAATGTGAATGGGAATAATGTTAACTAAGGCATGAGTTATCATCGGAACAATCACAACAAGATGATAATGAGGACGCGTTAGTTTAACATTGAAGGGGTTGAAGAATGAAAAAGAAATGTATGGATAAAGGGTGAAAAGAAAGAAGCCCTCTACAAACTTTAGGCAGAAACCGGGTCAATACATAATCTATCGAATATCACAAAGATGATATTTGGTATTGAAGAAAGACATCATGGACCCAGTGATGCAATGCACAACCCTTCCCAGCCACTCAAGATTCTCTCAAAAGAATTCTTGTTTCATTGTCACAGAGATTAAATGCATAATCTATTGACATCTCACTCCGAGATTTGATATTTGAAAAATATGGTGGCAGTCTGCTCAGACCGCGCTCACAAAAACCAAAAATGGCACTTATTGAGCCTTATGAGCAAATGAGATCAAATCATAAATCTCACATAGGACACAAAAGTACATTTGTATTAAACATCAAAGATACAAAAAGTACAAGAGTCGCTTATATGTCTATGTGACAGTGCATGTCTTAGTGACATTGCCGGAACATTCAAGAGTGATACTTAAATTAAGTATTTCACAATGATTGAATGGAAATCCTACCAGTGCTAACATCAAGCCAACGCTGAACGTAGGTCACTAATTTGAAAATGATTGTTTAATGATTCAATTAGTGTTAACTAGTAATCTAAGTGATCTAGTAGTTATCGTGTTTTTTCGAAATTTGTTTTCGAAAAACACAAACAACATTTCCTTGATTTATTCAAGTGAAGTGTTGGATTACCAAGGTTACTTATGATGTCACAATATTGATAAGGGGAGATTGTTGGAATTGAAGTTAGTAGTTGACTCTCATGCTTAGACCGCACTCCACACATGACTTCACTATCGAATATTCAGGCGTAACAAGATTATGATTATGTTTGATGGTCATCAAATGCAATCAGGGGGAAGAGAAGTGTTCAAGCTGGATATTTCGATAGAGTGCAACATTTAGGGGGAAGAAATGTGAAGTATGTGTATACGAATGGTTGTTTATTTGGGGGGAAGCAATTGGGGGGAAGAACATCAACAACATCTCTACCTTTTAGAAACAAGAACACCGTCGTAATTCATACCTTCATTTCTCATACTCAAAGTTCAAAGATACACTTCCGCAACTCTGATAAATCAAAGAACTTCCTCAAATCATCAAGTTGTTGATCAAGACAAAAGTTCTACATGAGGAAGATTGTAAGCTATCAAGAAAGTATGAGTATGTTGGTCAAAAGCTGCAAAAGATAAATCAAGATGGATTCACGGTAAAGAATGATGATTTGAGAAGATCTCAAAGGCAAAGACGAAAGAAAATGAAAAGATAAAGATCAAGATCACAAGAGCATGATTGGAACAAGACCACTATTACACAACAAGACTCAAGACAAACAAGCGTTAAAGTTCAAAGATCAAAGTCACAAGAGAGATCTCAATGAAAGTTCAAAGATCAAAGTTACAAGAGAGATGATCATCCTTTAGGGGGAGATTGTTACGAATAAGGAAATGATGATCATTAATGCAATCAAAGAGAGATCTCAATGATCGTCCCTTGGGGGAAGATTGTTAGGATTGATAAAAGTGACGATCTTATTGAGATAAATGTCTTGTAATAAATAATGAAATATTATTGTGTAATAGGTTAGGTAGATGGTAAATAGTCAAAGACTATAAGTCAAAGGGGCTAAATTATAAATGTCTAGAAGACAAGGGCTCCATGGTCATTCATTGTAAAAGGGTATAAATACTCCTCCACCACCTCATTTGTGAGGTTTGTCTTATAGTGTCTCTAAGTGTTTCTTAATCTCATTCAATCTTTTCTCTAATCCTCCTCCTCCCTCTTTCTCTCTCTACTTTCTCTCTGTAGACTATACACTTTATTGCTTATTGATCCTGAATTTCAGACCTAATAGCCCATTCCCCTTAACTGAGTTGACAGCCCAACCAACGGCTGTTAGGTTTTGTTAAGCCACAAGGACCTCCCATGTAATAACTCTATACACCCTCAGGGGCCATTGTTGCCAAATCCTTTATATCTTTCACCCCACTAGGACTGTGGGTGAAATAATGTCACACATCATCAAGGGTCAAATGTGTAAATCTCCCAAACTTCACCCCTGTTTAACACCAAAACAGGGATAAAACAAAAAAATGAAAAATGGCGCCAAAATTCCTTATTCATGCTTCTCCTTCACCTCTGCCCTCTGCAACTAAATAACAAACCTATCACCCTCAACCAAACCCCACTTCACATGGGCAATTTCCATGTTGGCAATCCCTTCTCACCCCATTCGACAAGGGATAATGATAAAAATTCAATGGTTAAGATCATAGACTTGGGCTCCAAGATGAATGGATAGCTAAGATTAAGACTAGGACCTCTCTCACACAACTAGCACAAGTGCTTTTTCCTCTCACAAAGAAAGCACACTTCAAAGGCCCGAAGACCTTGAAGACTTAGTATAAAAATAGGACCTTGTAACCATTGTTGGCATGTAGTTTAACCTAGTTTATTTTTTTTAGCTTACATTTAAGTCATTTTAGCTTATTGTACTTTTTAATTCAAGTCTTGTAATCTTTCTTTAAGTTAATGAAATTTAAAGTTTTATGTAAAATCTCGTTTTTAAGTTAAAGCCATTTGTGATTTAAAAGTGTTTTACAAGTTCATTACAAGCTCTTATTTACTATTATAAGCTGTTTACTTAAGGCTTACAAGCTTTTTCATAGTTTGTAAGGATTAAGCCATTTTTACCAAAAATCACAAAAAAATACTTGAAGAATCTTGGAGCATGGTGTATTTTGGATGGCCATGGGTTAGAACCTCATAGGAGGTGTTAGGAAAGTGATTTGGGTCTAAGAATCATTCATACAAAAGCTTGGACTTTTGTAAGTTTCCATTTTTCACTTTTTAGCTCATTCACTGTTCAACTGCTTATTAGTGCTTATTTCTTGTTTGTAGCTGCTTATTTATGCTTGTTTATGATGTTTAATGCTTATTTTGCCTAGGTTGTAGTTTGAATTTCATTTGTGCAAGTTTTTCTTTAAATCTGTCTAAATAGCTTATATCATAGCATAATTGTTAATCTTTAGATTCTGGCTTATTTCTGTGTTTAAGCTGGTGCATTAGGTTTAATTTAAGTTAAATAACATCTGGTCTTTAAGGTTTTAATTCTAAATTTTAAGTCTTCAAGTTAGAAAAGGCATTTTAACTTTTAAAGGGGTGTTTGGTTTAACTGAGTATGTGGGTGAAAATGGGTCAGAATGAGCTTTTGACACTTGAGTCAGTTTAGTTTAGCTTATATTAGTCCTAAAATTCAGTTTCCAAAAGCTGTTGAGTGTTAAATCTCAAAATCTTATCTTATATTAGTGGTTGTCTGAATTTGTGAAGATCTTGGTTGTGTTAATATCAGTGCTAGTTTGAGTTAGATTCTTGGATCTTATGATTGTTGTGATGTCTTTTGTCGTTAACGAATGGTTAAAAACAAAGTTAGACCAAAAGTTTTGCCTGCATTTGTTGTTTTTGTTATTGTACAATCTGTCAAAAATTGAAAATTTGAGAAACTGCTTTTTCAACTTATTTTTCTGGCTTATCCTTTATTTCAAACTGCTTTTTGAAAAATGATATGTGTTCTTTGAAGTCCAATTTTAATCTGTTTTGAGGTCTTTTGGTCATAAGGTTCTGTTTTGTGGCTTATTTTTAAGCTCAAAAGTGCCTACTTAGGCTGTGGTTTAACTGTTTTAGAAATTAGTTTTTAATTATAAAAAGTAGTGAAAAATATTTTTCTTAGTTTTTATCATATTTTAGACTTTTGTAAGGTAGAAAATCATTTTTTGAAATTTTTTGGTATTAATTTGTTATTTTCTAGAATAGTTTAAATAGCATTAATAGAGTTTTTAATTCATAAAAATTATTAAAAAGTCAAAAAAATATAATTCCTTTTTAAAAAATTTTCTTTTGTCATTTTAGAGGTTTAGAAACTAAGTTTGAATTTTTAGGATTTAATTTTGACTAAATTAGGGTTTTTAAGTCGTTTTTTTAGGATTCCCGTTTTCGTTTTTAGTTTAAAATTATGTTGCTTTAATTGTTTTTAGTAGATTGCATTAATTTTCCCTTAGATTTAGAAAACCTAATCAAAATCTTTGTTCCATTCAAGCGTCAAATGTCAAACCGTCTTTTGACTTTCCATTGCATTCCTCGTTGGAGATAACGACCAGAGAATCACATACTTCCTGGTTTCTACATTGAGATTTTTTGATGATTATCCTTATTATATATTTATAATTATTTATATTTATATATATTTAAAGGGATAGTCTCAAAAGCCTATCATTACCCACAACCAGTAGCGGACATGATGCGATTTGGGTCATCGTCGATCGACATATCAAATCTGCGCATTTCTTAGCTGTTAGTAAAGAGTACAAGATGGAGAGATTTGGAAGATTCGTAGGACCGTTCGAGATTGTCGAGCGAGTTGGTCCTGTAGCTTATCGATTGCGTCTACCGCAAGAAATTGTAGGTATTCACGACACGTTTCACGTGTCGAACCTGAAGAAATGCCTGGCCGATGTAAACTTGCACGTACCGCTAGAGGAAATCAAGATTGACAATGAACTACATTTTGTTGAGGAATCGATTGAAATCATGGACCGTGAGGTCAAAAAACTAAATCAAAGCCGCTTTCCCATCGTGAAAGTTCGTTGGAACTCCCGACGAGGACCGGAATTTACTTGGGAACAAGAAGACGAGATGAAGCGCAAGTATCCGCAATTGTTTGCGAGCGCTACGGCTTAGGACGAGCGACTGAAATTTCGGGACGAAATTCCCTTTAACGGGGGAAAACTATGACATCTGTCAATTTTTAAGGTCAGTAACAGGGAGCAAACGTATGATAATTGACTCTTTTAAATTATTTGTGGAGTCACTTTTATGTGGTCATACCATTTTAGCATTTATGGCTCATTTTTCTTAGGAATCCTAGTTACACAAACGTACATTTGACCAAATGATCCTAGTTATCGGTCATAATGACCAACGATATGCTCAAATAATATTACAACAAAATATACAAAACCATGTGGCGACCGTCTATTTCGAGTTAACAACCGTTGAGACTTATGTGCAATAAATAAATATTTTAGCTCATTGTTCAATTTTATACTCTCATTTTATCTTGGTATAAATTATTTTACGATTTTATCGAAGTAGTTACCACACGTAGTAGTAAATTGTTATTTAGCTCGAGCCATCTTTTAGCTTAATGCTCGACTTCGTGTCTATCGTAGTCCAGTATTTCAATAGTTACCCAGAGGATTTTATTATTTTATTATTTTTAGTAAAATCTAATTTTACTCTGTGTCCTTGTCGAACCTTGCTAAAAATCGCACATTTGAGCCTTTTTCCCTACCTTTTATTAAAATGCTTACACCTTGTATATATATATATATATATATGTATATGTATCACCTTGATATATATATGATAAATATATAAATGTATAAAGTAAATAATAATTAATGTTATAAACGTGGTAATAAGTATATGGTATAGCGTAATTTTGTAAAACGTAATATTACTATGTAAAAAAAATATGTATATGTAGATATAAAAAATATATATATAATAAATAATAATATATATTATAATATAATATCATAAATAATAATATAGGTTGATATATAAAATACATATAATAATAACATATACAAATACATATACAATAATAACGATATATAATTAACATAAACATAAAAACCTACATTATACATAAACATTACAATATACATATACAAATATAAACATATACATATATACGTAAGCAGAAAATACATAAAAAACGTATACATAATACATATACATATTTGACCCCATATAATATTACAGTAAAAAAATAATATATACAAATAAAAAAATATAAAAAATATATATTATATACAACACACACCCATAATAATTATATCTATATATCCAGAAAACATATACCATAATACAATTTTATACAAATATATTGTATATATCTACATCAAAATATATATATTCAAACGTATATAAAAAAATATATATATAATATAATATTAAAATATTATAAATCATTATTTATTAATAATATAGAAATTAATATATAGATAAAATATATAAAGACAATATATATACCTTTTAAATATACATATTAATACCATAATAATATACAATATAATAATATAATGGGTATATAATACAAAAAATAACGCACATTTGAGCACTTTGTCCCCTACCATTTTTAAATAAAAATGCCCCCCCCCTTACACCTTTGCATACAACTTAAAATAAATGATCAGATAAATTAATAATCAAAAATAAACAATATATAATATATAATATATAATAAATGTATTAATAATTTTATATATTATAAATTACGTATAACCATTATACATATATATCTATAAACATAAACATAAAAAATAACGCGTAAAATACATATACTATACAGATACGTTATACATAACTTAGACCACATAATTACGTAAACAATTAAAATTATAAGTTAACGTATACAATATAACATATAACGTTTAAATTTATATAAAAAAGATTATATTATAATATATATATATATTTATATATAATATAATAAAGTATATCATATATTAATATTATATATATATATAATTACAAATATAATAATATTATATATATATATAATAAGAAATATAACCCATATATATAAAAAAAAAAAAAATCATATATAAAAATATGATTATCATATAAATATATATACATATTATAATATATAAAAACATATATAGAATATTATATAATACATTATAATGTAAAATATATACCATATTTACATATTATAACATATTGTATATAAATACATAATGGTAATATAAACAAAAAATTAATGAAATAATATATATATACATAACATATACATATAAAATATTATAAAAACGATACATAAAACACTAGGGTAAAAACCATATTTATTTGCCTAGAAAAAAACCCCAGAAAAACTCAAGAAAAATACACAAACAGATGGTCCCCCTATATGTTTTATAGACAAAAAACAAAATGGGGATTTTTTCAAATTTTTTTCAGAAAAAAAAAAAAAGGCCTCCCCTCGTGAATTAAAAATGTCTTGAAAGAAAAAACTCCCAAAAACCAAAACAAAAAGTGTTTATTAAATAGCGTGGATGGGAGCGTGGCGTGGACGGGCAAAAACATGGTCCCAAAGCACTCACGCCATTGCGAAGCCCCCCAGAAAACCGATATACCATGGCCGTGACTTTAAAAAGCCGGCACCAGAAAATAAAAAAAATATTTTATAAATTTATATAAATTTAATATCATAATTAAAAAATATATTTTTGAAAGGTTTTACAAAAAAGTGTTTTTTTTTTTTATACAAAATAAGGGAAAATTAAAAGGTACCCAAAAAAACCTATTCTTAACACATATAATTCCCCTTTTATTCATTGATCCTATATAAAAAAAAAAATGAATTTTTGTTAAAAAATTCGAAATCTTAAAATTTCAAAAAAAGACCCCTCCACGCTCATCAATGTTTTATCACGCCTTAAATCACGTTGTTTTTATTTTTCACTCTTCCCGTCCCCCCCTCACGTTAATGAAGGAGGTCTTAAGATCTGGGGCCCCAGGCCCTATGTTTCAATTAGGTGTGGCTTAAAATGGGAAACCCACACGACCAACGCGCACTTTGGCCGAAGTCCCTTTGTGTTGGCCGGCGTCCATGGGCCGTTGCTTTTTTTTATTTAAAAAATATCAAGAGACATAGATACATAAAATTATATGTAAAAAACATTAATATATATATTATATAATAATAATTATGATATAAATAATAATATATAATTATATATATATAAATATTAATATAGAAATATATATATAATGTAAATATTAGTTCCAATGCAAGATAAACCCACTTTTTTATAACAAGAAAACTAACAAAACTAATTAAATGAAATCGGGTCCCCAATTGGGATAAAAGGGTTTGAATCAAAGCTAGGAAGGAAAAAAATGGTGGTATAGATAATGCTAATTAAATAAAAGAAAAAAAGGGTTTTGTTTTTTTTTTATCAATTTACGCAAAAGAACAAAAAAAAGGTATAATCGTATATAGAACCCATTAATTGGTATTTCTAATTTAAACCCGTTCCCATTTTTTTTCAAGCTTTTTAAAAAAAAAAAATACCCATAATTCTTTCTCTTCTCGTCTAAGAAAATTACCTAAGCCCCACCTCATATCATTTTTTTTTCCTTTTTCCCATTATTTTCATAGAAAAATCACACACATCACAATATACTCTATCTCGTACTTGTTGTCACTTTAGAAAACATGAAGTGTTCGAGATTTGTCAAAGAATCAAAAGGTAAATATATTTACGATTTTAATTAACCATACACCTTTCAATGTCAGATTTGATTGTTTGGCAATTTGAAGATCTCGTGAAATCTTTATATATATTTGAGGAATTAATCATCCATATACCCATACACTTTTTTATATGTTCAACTTTTAAGTATATAAAAAAAATTCTAAAGGAATGGCGTATTCAATAATGATTATAATTTAGTATTTAATTGTGCCAAGATTTCATTTTAAAAGATGCAGTCGTACACCATTATTTTTTATTTCATAATTCAATGTTTCAAATGTTAATATTTCTTTGGTGGTTTAAACCGTGTTTTGATCTTCGCGTTTATTTCGCAGTTGGAAATTAGCAAGATCTGGGTTCTTTTGCACATATATAGTTGGTTTGTTTTGTTTGAAATTAATACTTAGGTATGCTTAGTTAATAGTAAGTGTTGTATTGGAATTAACACTTAGGCAATAGTATTTGTGACTTTGTGATAATAATAATGATGTATCTTTCGATATGCAGACCAAGTGTTTACGAAAAATATGCAACGTGTTTTTGGAAGGCGTACACACATGTTCTAATGAATTTGACAAGAAGCACAGCGTGTACATATGTTTTTGGAAGGGTACTCGTATGTTATAACGACTTTGATGAGAAAGTGAAGCGTGCATGTATGTTTTTGGAAGAGTGCATGTATGTTTTTGGAAGAGTGCACACACATTTTTGAATGAAGTGCACACATGTTTTTTATTGACGTGGACAACTATATTTAACAAGTCACATTTGTATTTGAAATGAATTTTAGTAAATTTAAAAAGTTCTCAAAAAATTCTGAAAAAATTCCACAAGATCGTGTATGTTGGTGCATGAAAAAGTTGTAAAGGAAGTTTTTCTAAAAGTGGATAGTTTTGCCGAAAAAATTTTATTAAAAAAAACGTTTGTGCATTAAATCGGTTTTTTGTGCATCAAAAATTCGTTTTTATACCCAACTTCTTTTGACTTTTTGCATCAAAATTTTATTGCGCATCAAACTATAACAAGTCGAAAAATTTGTGCATCAAAATTTCTTTTTTTGCGCATTAAAAAAACGTATAAAAACTCAAAATTAGAAAAACTTCTTTTACAAAAGTTTTATGCACCAACATACCTGATTTAATGGAATTTTTTTAGAATTTTTCAAGAACTTTTTAAAAAAAAGTTTTCTTTTTATCTTTCTCATGAATATTTGTCTTTTTATTTTAACCTTATATATATATATATATATAGGAGGGTTAATGTGATGTAGCTTCTTAAAATTGTTAAAATAAGAAGTAATATAAACCATTGGATCTATTGATTAATGTTAGATGATATTAATGGTGGATGAATGTTATTAGTGTAATAAATATCTAGTCAAAGGACAATTTAATAAATAAACCCAAATTTAATTGCAAGATTAATGCCCCATTTTATGTAAATTTTTAACTTTATTATTCTAAACACTATTTAATTTTCATTTAACATGACGTTTATATGGTAGTATTTTTCTTGATACATTTTCATATCTATTTATTTATTGACGCAAACTCATACACCACGAACTCGTACACCACTGACTCGTACACCACCGAATCGTACACCACCGACTCGTACACCATCGACTCGTACACCACCGACTCGCACAACACCGACTCGCACACCACCGACTCGTACACCACCGTCTCGTACACCACGAACTCGTACACCACCGACTTGTACACCACGAACTTTTACCCCACGAACTCGTACACCACCGACTCGTACACCACCGATTCGTATACCACCGACTCGTACACCACGAACTCGTACACCGAATCGTACACCACCGACTCGTACACCACACACTCGCACACCACGAACCCGTACACCCGGAAACCGTTGGATCTATCGATTAGTGTTAGATGATATTAATGATGGATGAATGGTGTTAGTGTAATAAATATTTAGTCAAAGGATAATTTATGAGGAGGAGTTACAATAAGAGTTATGGAGGCAATAAAGACGTATTTGTAACATATATTTAATCAAATAGGATTACCCAAAATACCCTTAATGCTATACAAAAATAATTAATTCTATTTTTTATTTTCATTTAATGACATTTATGTCATCTTAATCAAAATAATAGATCCAATGGTCCAAAACACTTTTCATTTTAACAATTATAAGATACTACACTACTTTAACTAGTATATATATATATATATATATATATATATATATATATATATATATATACATATACATATATATATATATTAATTATACTACTAGTATTCATTTCACGATTTACTTAACGGTCGTTAATTAGTTCGTTTGATGAATAATTGATGTTAGGTTTCAATTAATGTGTATTGTACATATTACTGTAATTGCTAGCAGTGTTGTAAATATCGGTCATGGAGGCCGATATATCGGTTGGTGGCGGTCCACCGACGAGAAATTCCTATATCGGTCACATTTATCGGTTTCGATCAAAGGCGGTCAAAATTGGTCAAACTCGGTCAAAAGATTTGTTTGACTTAAAAAAGGGTATTTTTTTAGGGTTTTAATATTTAGGAACAAGTCAAAATCGGTCAAACTCGATCAAAAGATTGCGGAGATGAATAGTAGAAGACGATATCACTATTAAATTTATGGTTTTATTTAAGTTTATTAAAATAATTATGGACTTATGGTTTTTATTTTTCAAGCATCTTAAACATTTTAGTTTTTTTTGTTATTGACTTATTTGTTAGGATTTGCTAATATTTTTTTAAATAAATTCCTTTATAATTTGGGGTCTCGCCGAGAAATTGATATATCGCCGCCAAGACCGATTTATCGCTTGAAGGTGGTCGACCGCCGACTGAATTTTACAACCTTGATTACTAGTATAAACGTGCAAAAATCAATATGGAGGGACCATATGTGATAATATGGGGTCGGCCAAAGGGGTTGGGAGGAAGAAAATGACTTAGCTTGTTACCAAAGCAATTGTATTAGGATTAGGGTTAGCCTAAACTCAATCTATAAATACAATGCCTTTAGAAACACAAAGCTAATTTCATTTTCCTTCTCTTCTCTTAACCCTAATCGACAAAACTTATATCCCCAAGGGATTTTGAGCTGATTTCAAGCAAACCTAAGCCAAGGGTTTTCGTTTGTATTCGTAAATCAAGAATTAGCATTGGGGTTGCTATCTAAGACGTGTAGTGTGAACTTATTCCATAGAGAACACATCCTTTGGTGTTTATATTGGTTTCATGGGTTTTAAGGAACAACAAAGGGTGTTTTTTAGTTCTATTTGATCAGTCAATGAATAACAAGAGGTTAGTACATTTGCTATGTTATGTGGTTAATTATATACATCATACTCATCCCTTTGGGACGTTTATCCGTTGCGTATTACTTGCTAATAAATATTAATTAATTAATAAAACCTAACGATGGAACTAAGAGCTATCGTATGGTGTTTTAATTACATATAAAACACGTAAAATTGCTTAAAACGTTTGTTTTTTGCTTGTTTTCTTTACTTGCTTTTTGGACAGCCATTAGGGTTTATTTTTCGTCGACTCTAATGAGTCCTTAAAATCAGTAAAAGAAAACCTAGATAACGATATTTTACGTGCGCTTGACGATGTCTAATTACTTGTTTTAAATTCGTCGCTTTTTGGTTTATTTGCGTTTATTACTTGTTTAATAGAATCCCATGATGAATAAATGCATGTTTATCATGGATTATAAGCCTTACCTCTTGCTTATACATATATTCTAATGGTTTATTTGCATTTATTACTTGTTTAATCTTATTCTTTTTTGTTCTAAAATAGATTTTTCTTTTAACAATGACTCGTTTGTTTTAGTGATTTCAAATTTTTTTAACAAGTTCATTATAGTTATTTTGTAATTCATTAACATTATTATCAAAATGAGAAGGCTTTAGATTTACCTTTTGCGAACCGATCGCCATGAGACATGTTGCGTCCTTCTCGATTTGATCATCGTCGTTACTATCACTCCAAGCTCCACCAATAAACGCCTTTTTCACCTTCGCTCTTAGACAATCATCAACGAAGTGGTTCTTGCTACCACAACCATAACACCTACGTTCTCGTCTAGAACTTCCAACACCTTTGCTCCTACCACCACGACCTCTATCAAACTTATCGCCACTATTACCAAAGCGATTTTCCCTTTCAAACCTATTACCCTTATTGAATAACTTCCAAAGGTTTCTCACTATCAAGTTGAACTCTTCTTCTTCTTCGTCTTCGTCTTCATCACTTCTATCTTGACATACATTGTCATTACTAGTTTGACCCCTAGTAACATTAGCTTTGAGAGCTATTGGCATAAATTTTTCTTTAATGGGTTTAGAAGCAACACCATCACTTGCTAAGATCATTTCATAAACTTTCAGGTTGCCAATAAGCTCGTCAAGAGGAAGTGTAGCCAAGTCTTTGGCTTCTTCAATGCCCGTCACCATGGCTCTCCATTTCAATGGTAGAGCACGAAGAAACTTTCTCATGTGATTCTTGCTCGAGTAGTCTGGATCTAAATATTTGAGACTAGTTACAATAGCATTGAATCGTGTAAAGCCACTATTAATAGTTTCTTTATTGGAGATTGAGAACTTCTCATATTCTTAAGTGAGAAGATCAATTCTTAACTTGTGAATTGCCTTGGTGAGTGATGATGAATATATGTCATACTTATTTGGTGGTTTTACACATGAAGACTCATTCATACTCTTTAAACGGTAGGGCATTGTAAAGAGTCATCTTGACTTCGTTGTTCTTGCCGAGTTGTTATTTTCATTATCCTTGAGAAGTTTATATGGCGTCTCCTTCATCATCTTTGTTTTCGAGTCTTCTATTTCGAAGTAGAAATCTCCGTTTTGAATGACTTACCATAAGTCAATGTCTTTGGACTTAATGTATGTCTCAAAGCGGGTTTTCCAAAAGCAAAACCCATTGGATTTTAGCAAAGGCGGTCTTTTCATAGAGCACCCCTCAACATAGTTTTCTTGAGCCATGGATCTTTACTCAACTTTTTCAAAAACCGGAGTTAGGATTTTGAATTTTTTGAAAAAAAAGTTTTCAACTTAAAACGACTTCTCAGGAAGGCTTTAACGCTTGAAAACTTGAGTAAACTGCTCTGATACCAATTGTAGAACCGTAGAGGGGGGAGGGGTGAATATGGCTTTCTTGACTTCTTCTAAGTTTCTAAAACTTCAAGTCTCAAAAGATCCGAGTGGTGTAATGATCTACTTAGCAAAGAAACAATAAGTAGATGGAGAGAGAGAGAGAGAGACACCATGATATATACTGGTTCGGGAAGGGGGTTTAGTCCTTCTATACGTCCAGTTTAAAATCCATGACACCTATATTATTCCTAGTATAATCCTTATGGTGGACTATAAATCGTATTACAATTAACTCCACTGATATGCACAAAGATTGGCGCTCATAAAGAAGAGTTACTACCTACAATATTCTGCCCTCGGAATCCACCCCTAAGAACTCATGATTCAACTTAACCTATAACCACTAAAGACTTCCCCTTGGAAGCTTTCCAAACCCCAACTAGATCCCAAATGATCTAGGCTTGATCCCACGGATACAAAACTTCTCTTACAACTCGATTGAATAAAAGAAGATAGTTAAACCGAGTCCTAACCTAACATAAAGACTAGATTCTAAAGAAAAAGTATGAGAAAGAAGACCCTCGACTAATAACACACAAGTGTGGATTAGGTACTGGTGTGTCTCTCTTGCGGAGATGTGTTCTTCAATAAAATGATAAGATGAGAAGATTACGAACACAAGAGGTGTTAGACTTAGAGGATTAAAGAAGAGAAAAGATAGGTTAGAATGTTTACAAGAGGTGAGGAATACAAAGGCCAAGGATGGGTATTTATAGGCCAAGAGTCCCAAATTGTTAAAAACAATTCGAGTATGACGTGCCGCCCACGCGTCAGCGCGCCAGAATCCCGAAGCTGTTTTCTTTGGGACTTTGGCGTTTTAAATACCCGCACTTGTTAACCCCCCCCCCCAAATTGTACTTCACGCTATGACCTTTCAATCATTCTTATACTCAATGTCAACCAACTCAAATAGCCATTTGATAAAACGTTTGTGAAGTATTAAAAGCGTTTTGCTTATCCGATAATGCAAAGAGAGAAAAGGATTATCGAAAAGGGGTATTTTAGGTATTCCTCAAAGTGTAACTAGCTTAGTTGGGATCTAACTAAATATTTGAAATAGATAGTTAGGGTACAAGAGAATATTCTTGGAATATTCTTTACTTGGAGAGAAAGGGAAGAAAGATTTGAAATTTAAATTTCAAGTATATGAGCTGTCATGATGTGACATAAGGGAGCCTCTTGATCTTTGTTTGAAATGGATGATGAGGATGTGAAGAAGAGAGGTAAGATGGATTGGTGATGTGGCAAGATCAATGGTAGAGAGAGAGGTGTGTTTGTTGTGTGGGTGAGAAGTGAATGTTTGTGAGAGGAAGTGTGTTTGTTTGAGATGAGAGTTTAATACAATGGTTAAAAAGAGAATGGGGAATATTGGATTGACGAGGTGGCTTGATCAAGAGTAGAAGAGAAAGTGTGTTTGTTGTGTTTGTTTGAGTTTCAATCCAAGGGTAGAGAAAAGAGTGTGGGAAATTGGATTGATGAAGTGTCTTGATCAAAGGTGAGGATGAAGAAGAGTATGTGTGTGTGAAATTTGAATATTATGAAGAAGAAGGTGAATGGTGAATGAGTGGTGGAGAATGTTTTGAAAAGATGTGGAGGATATATTGTTTGGAATGTAGGGAACAAGAAGTACAACAAGTACAAGGATAGTACTTTATGTAAGGGATGTGAGTTGGCATGTTAAGAATAAGATTTGGGGATTGTTTGGTGAAGGTTTATGAAGATGAAGAAGATGAAGATGAAATCAAAGGATTGATTTAGGTTAATAATCACATTTCCAATAAGATATAACAGAAGGGGCAAATGTGAATATGGGATTGTTTAGGAAGAAGATGATTGGAGTGTGTGTGGAAGAATAAAATCACTTGTTGGGTAAGAAGGTAAACAAGTGATTAGGAAGAGTGGATTGTAGGATTATGTAGAAGAAGTGTGGACTTGTACATGTGAGGAATACATGTGAGTTTGTAAAACATTTATAGTTAATGAAGTAAGAAAAGTCAAAGTATGATTAACTTCTAAAAACCACAAACTTAATTAGTCATTTATAATCAACAATGGATTTGATCACTAATAATCTTGATGCAAACAAGTTAAGTGCTTTGCATCTTAAGTAAAGCATATCCCATAATGGGAAAGGATGCTTTACGCAAAATGACATTTGACTTAGTTTGACCAATAAGGGAGTTAAACCTGTTACATGATTAGAAACAACGTAAATCCGGATTAAGGTCAAATGAATATTTCATTAGATGGTATGTTGAAAATATGACCACACTAGGTTTAGAAAGAAGCTTCGGCCTTGGCTAGAGGCATTTGATAAAAGATTTAAGTTGGCGTTTTGTAGAAAAAATAGGAAGATTCGTTTTTGCTCCACTCTAAGTCTAACCTCATTTGGAGTGTTCTTAAATGCTCAAATATCATGTACATACCTTTATTGAAGTTTCCACATGTGTCGGGTAAGAGCAAAGCCGACATTTCAAAATCCATAAACATGACATTCGCAATTGGCGCGCTGGCCACACACTGACGCGTGCCCAACGCGCCAGATTCCCAAATCCTTTTTTTGGATTTTGGCAATCATTTGTTATTTTACGTTGTATAAACGTTTATTTTTTATCATTAAAACATAAAGGAGATCCTAGTCAATGTTGCACCAACAGTGTTTGATGTGTTTCAAAAGCTTTAAATTTATAATGACTAAAAATACCAATTTTATTATAGGGAAACACATGGGTAAAAGTATAACCCATGTATGTAGTATAATCTTTTTAGGTAAGACCAGGTCGTCCACAGGGATTTGAGTAGTATTCAAATAATCAGAAAAACGGACTTTAACAATTTTATAAATAACTTTTTACCAGTAATAATAAGGATGACTACTCGGATAGTTGAAAATAATTCATAAGTGTTAGAAATGATTAAGACCTCGAAGATGGAACCTTAACTTATAAAAAGGATTTCTCGTCAGAAAACGTTTTCACAAATTAACTTGATTAACTCAAGACTTATATTTAGTTGACTAGACCAAATGTGTCACTCAAATAATCCGGCAACTATCATATCAAAACTTATTTTGTTTATCAGCTTACGAAAGTGGATTTCTCGACATAGACGTTAAAGATCATAGACAAATCTTTAAAACCACATAGACCATAACGGGTCTTTCGACCTATACCGATATGATTATATAATCTAAGATTGATAAGCAAAAACTGATAAGATAAGATATAACAGGATCGCAACATAAGCTTGAGATTAACAGGATCAAGATCATACAAAACACTTATTCATTATCATAACGCCACCGAGTAGTCATGAGAGATTTAACCTCTCATGGCTAAACATAAGATGATTCAACATGAATTTCCATTATTCCAATATACTAGTATGATATTCTACTTTGTTCTTGATCGTTTGATCTTGAATCTTCAAAAGGGTGTGGTGTTTATAGTGTTTTGATCATTTGGGTGGAATGGATGAAGATTTGCTGATGAGATGATTGAGGAATGAAGAGAGGGAATGATTTGTGGGATGCTTTGAGAGTGAAAATTCGTCCTCTATTTATAGGCTGAAAATAGGTGAAAAGTGCGGCGCACTAAGATATTTGTGCGGCGCACATTGGGTGTTAATGCACTAGCATTCTTTATTTAATTCTTCGTAGTTAAATATGAAGTGCGGCGCACACCTTATTGTGTGCGGCGTACTTGGGATATTAATGCACTTGTTTGACTGAGCTTTAATTACTTCTGACTTTGGGGAGAAGTGCGGCGCACAATGGCAAAGTGCGGCGTACTTGGCATGTTTGAGAGGAAGTGCGGCGCACTTGCAGACTTTTTAGCTTGAGATTTTAATTCTTTTTTTGTATCTTGATTTCTAATACGTGTAAACACTTGAGCTTTGTTCCTTTTTATCTTGAGATGTCTTCTAGTGAACCTGCAAGCAATTTAAGCTATTAAGTATCGTAGTTCACGTGAAATGGATTATTTAAATATAATACAAATAAGCATCTAAAAAAATGTATAATTTGCTGACGTTTATCAAATCCCTTCAACTTAGTTGTTGCTTTGCCCTCAAGCAATCAAGCGAGGGGGGGGGAAAAAAAAAAAAAAAAAAAAAAAAAAAAAAAAAACATAAACCATTTATCGTGACGTGGAGAAATGTGTTTGATTTAGAATTCACTCAGTTCACTCAGATAAGGTTTTATATTTTTAGTAGAGACACTCAATTTGCACAAACATAATCTAGACAGCTACCATAGACTTGTACTTGGCACATAAACCTGACCGAAAGGCAAGGCTTGATACTGAAGTGAGTGCCTTTACTAATATTCCGTGTGTCAGGAACTTAAGCCTTTATTTCTTTTTGAACTACTATATATATATATACACAACATTTTTTTTTAGATTGTAACTAAGGCTTGGCTCAGAACTTCATCTTTCAACTTTAACTTTTTTACTTAGATATTTCAGTAACTTAGCACTAGAGGGAGTGCTCGTAAGAACAGGACTTAGGGGATTCATAAATGTGAATAAATCAGGGTGGTCGGTCTAGTAAATGTTAATCAAGCATAAGTTTAGAGCTTATATATTACGATCACTCATATAATTATCAACAAATACCATTGCTCACTCGAAAGGCAACAAACCACATAGTCACTATCCATAACGATGGAATAGATACATATGATTGCTCACTCCTTAACTTGAACAAGCTAAAGGCATCAATTATCTTGGGTACCAAAGGTGGGTACCCGAATTTTCTAAAAGGCTCTAATTCTTTCTATTTTTTGGTGGGTTGATTTTTTGTGTGTTATAATGTAAATTCCGTTGTGAATAGCACATACTAGGGCATTTTTATTTTTGAACGCATATATTTTATCTATTAATTTTTTGAGATTTATTGTTGAAAGCAATCAGATGGCAAAAAAATTTAGGCAGGGAAACATGGAGGATATGATTATTTTTATCCTATTTATCTCCCTTCAACACTTAATTTGAACAATGGCCCTTAACTGTGATAATTGATTATAGAGATAAAATTGGGAAAAATTAAGGGAAACGGTTATTTCACAGGCATTATTAAACCATTTGAAAAAAGGGTTTATGGTGGAGGTAGAAAATGGGTTGTGAAGGCGGTAGTTAGAAGATAATCAAGATGAGCAAACATAATGTTCATTTCATCTTGAAGGTTCAAGTAGAGGTCACAGTTGTGAGAACAACAAATACAAGTTGATCCATGATAGTTGTAGTAGAGTGGATGCCCCATGATAAGAGGTTGAGGTGGTGGTAGTGATGGTGAAGGTGGGCTTGAGATATTTTCAAGAGGTGTGATTGGTGATAATGATAGTGTGATATCCAAAGAAGGAAGGCTTTGAAGTGGTTGAGGGTTTAAAGGTCTAGGAGGGACATCCAATATGTTCTCAAGCAAAGGGTTCAAAGGTTGAGTAGAGGTTGGTTCATGAGAGGATGAAGGTGAAATTTAAAGTTTTGATTGAAAAGAAAAAGATGTGTTATCTTGGCTTGAGAAGGTTTGATTTGTGAATGGAGTTTTTAATGGTGCATTTAGAGGAGTTGGAGATGAAGAAGTGGTGGTAAGAGAAGGTGTAGTGGTGACTTCTTCATCACTAGAGATGTTGACAAATAGTTGTCTAGGAGGGATTATGGTTAATTTAATTTTCTTGGAAGGGTTTGAAGAAGCAGCATTTGTGGAATTCATGGTAGATTTTGGTTGAGGAAGATGAAGATGCTAAGAAAAATAAGAAGAGTTCATGATTT
Organism: Tanacetum coccineum; assembly: GCA_026074375.1. Classification (NCBI taxonomy): domain Eukaryota; kingdom Viridiplantae; phylum Streptophyta; class Magnoliopsida; order Asterales; family Asteraceae; genus Tanacetum; species Tanacetum coccineum. Next base: position 46,821 of record BQNB010016215.1, read on the forward strand.
AAGGTGGAAGAGGTAGATTCAAGAGGTAAGGCATGGGGTTTGAAGTTTTAGATTCCAAAAATTGTTTATCAAAAAGCAAAAATCAGTTAGGCCTAGATGGGATAGTGGTCAACTGCACAGAAAATTAGGTGGTCACAATAGAAGAATCTGTGACCTCTGATGGCGGTCCCTTAAATATCTGGCGGTCCCAAATATATTGGGGGGGCGCCCAGTATTTAAGGGGGCCATTTTCTGGAGACAGGGAATTTTCTGGTTTTTCCTGAAAACCTATAAAACTTTCTCTTATTTTTGTAGTCAATTCCATCTCATCATGAATCATCTAAAACATAATAATCAAGCATATAGGACTAAGCATCCTAAGATCAATTAAGAATGCACATATACATGGGCAAGTTGACAAGTTCATAAGCATGCATAATATATTTTAATTATAACTAAAATGTATCAAGGTGCATGCAAGCATTGGTTTAGGATGATAAAATTGAAAGATCATCCATGGCAAGCTAAGTTGCCCATACTACGTACTAAATTACTAATAAGTAGCATAAGTTCAAACACCTAATCATAATAGGTTAGTAAATAATATAGATAATAATGTCATAAAGCAATTTCCCTCATTGCTCACTTCCTCATGTTTCTCCATAACTTTCTAAGACTTTTGCCGATTGACCTTACTCCACCACGATGCTCATCTCTTAATTGCACTTGACGGTTGATGATTTTGGTTTGACGGGTGTAAAATGGTTCAAGGTGAGGTTCAATGTTAGGTGGATTTTGAAAGACTTGAGGAACTTGATTGGTTAGGGAATTGACATAACGAATGGGGGAAGGAGTGCTTGCACGCGAGGTCCCTTCGTCATTCCCATCGTCATCATCATCGTTGAGATGAGATGAGGATGGTTGATCGAAGGCGGAAGATGAAGAAGTGGATTGACGACCTCTTCTCGTGCCACGATCCCTTCTTGGTTTTCGCTCTAGTTGAGCGGCAAGAGGAGTCATGACACGATCGTACAAGACATAGGACTCGTTCTTCAACTCGGGATATTCACTAATGATGAAATCAAACAAGCGGGTTAATAGCATACCATAAGGTAGAATCAACCTAGCTTGCTTGGTAACCCACTCCATTCGTTTTGCCATGAAGTAGGCAAGATTGAATTTTTCGGAGTTTGCAACGCAATAAAGCATATAACAAAGACATGCGGGGACGTGATCCCGATTACCCCCCAAACAGAAAACATTTTCCTGAATTATTTCTTCTAAAGGTTTCAGGGTTGGCTCAATTTCACGAGTTAGAACTTGATATTCAAGAACATTAATTTCTTCCTCATGACGGATGCGACAGACTTGACCATGTCGATCAATTCGAATAGATAAAATAATGTCCTTAATGAAAGGAAGGTTGTTTGTTAGGACCATCCGATGGGTACTCATATTGACTACTCATCAAGTCTCCATCTATCGGCAAAGACACACGCACCTTCACAAGGTACATCAAGAATTAGAGCAAATTCTTCAAGAGAGTAAGAAAATAATTGATTTTGAATAACAAACTCGATAAACATTTGACCTTCGTCAGAATAACTGACTCGATATTGACTATAAAACTCGAGAATGAAGCGAGGATAAATTTGTTCATTTATTTCAAGGAGACACTCGAACTCGATAAAATGAAGCAATGATCGAACATAGTTTAGATCCGCAAAGTTGTCAAAAACCACCCGACCCTCATGAATGTAACGACTTTCAAGGTCTCTTAGTTTTTCTTTTATAGGTGTACGGTATTCATGTGATATCATTGGTATGTAGGCTCTTGTATTTTTATGATCTTCGGATGACTTACGAGGCATGATTTCCTAAAACAAAAAGCGAAATCACATTTTATTATCGTTTCACTTGTAGTTGATTATGCACATTGCTTCTAGTGTGTGCCTAAATGTAACAAATATGGAGTAACGATTAACTCGACCTAAATATAACATCCTAAGAGTTAACCCAAACGCTCCTTAATTTGATATTTCTCATCCAAACAAGTCAAAAAATACATATGAATTATGTATCTCGAAATTTGTTCATGAGATCATTATGCATGTGTTTGAAAACGTTTTTGGATTGGATTAAATTTGCATAAACAAACAATTTATTATGTTCTATCGTTTATGGAGTGATTTGAAAATAAAATTGGGGTTTTGGTTCAAAATTATTTTTCAACAAATTCACAAATGTATGCAAATCCTATATCTACGGGAAGCATATTAGTTATACATTGTATCCTAGTACTCTTAATTGTACAAATTGAAAGAAAAATCAAAAATCCCCATCAGTTTTTGGTGTTCATCTTGAACCCTAGGATTAAATGAAGAAAATAGATGAAAATTGACTTACAATTGATGATCTGTGTGATTATTAGGATTGATTATTAGTGTTGATTTGATCTTCAATTGATGTTTAGATTGTTGATTTTGAGTTTTGGTGGGTTTTGAGTTGTGTTCTTCAATGGCAGCAGGTAAGGGGTGTTTGTTTTTCTGTTTTGAAAATTTTTGTTTAGGTGTCCCATTTTGTGACTTGCTGGTGGCCGTCCCATATTTACCGACGGTCCCAAATATATTGGGGGGCCGCCTATATAGGGGTCGCCCTCAGCCAAGGGTTTTTGGACTTGGTTTTTGACAAAAATTTTACAAAGAGGAGCGAAATTTTAATTTGCATTTTAATTTGCTTAAAGTACTTCAAATGAAGTATTCAAGTTGTCACGACACGGAATGGAACACGAACTAGAATTGAAACTAGAAGAAGGAGAAGCGGACACATAAGGTTTATGGAATGTGTTCCATCATTCTAAACCTAAAAAGTAGAGATAGTTAAACGCTTTACGTATAAGGGTTTTTGAAAATGTCGGCGATGTTGTCTACGGACGTCACTGTTTTGATTGAGATTTTGTCTTTCACTAGACATTATTACAAAAGAAAGTGGTGGCGGTATTTCGATAGTGTTTGGTGCGAGAATGTTTGCCACCGGGTTTTTGCTAAGGTCATTCACGCCTTTGTTGTCGCACATGTTGGGAACGTCGTCGAGTCGTACGTCAAAGTCGATGAGAGCTTGTTTCATCCATAGTACTTGTTGACATGCCTTTCCGGCACTTACGTATTTGGCTTCGGTAGTGGATATAGCAAGAGCGGTTTGTTTCTTCGAGAACCAAGATGTCAAACAACATCCCACGAACGTACAAATATCGCTAGTGCTCTTTCGGTGTAACACCCCTAAATCTTAGTTGCAGCGGAATATTGAATATCCGAGGGCGTTACTTCATAGATCAACATCACAAGACTATTGACGAACTGAACCACTAAACGTGTCATTTTAAAAAGATACATTGGATTAACAAAAAATTAGTTGTTTCATTACATAAGCTCGCTTCGAATTGTTGAACATATACAGTAAAGATTTTTGGCTTATATAACAAATGTTCCAAATGTAATACGACCCAAAACTTAGATATATTGACTCTCTTCGTAAGAGTGTCCCCAATGTCTCTGGGGCCACCTAGTGGCCTTATTGACCTGAGAAAAAACATGCTTAAAACATCAACATAAAGTTGGTGAATTCATAGGTTTATGTAAATTAATTGTTAGGACCGCAAGATTTCCAAGTATATGATTAAGCAACAAATGCAAACATCATAAAAAAAAGTTAGTTACGTTTTTCTAAGCTTATGAACACTAAAGTTGCACTTTGTATGAATGCAATAAATTGCCAACATTGCCCGTGAATGATGTTCTAACCCGCAACATCCTAAATCCGACATGGTATACGTTTGTTGTCCGGCAAACTTTCACAGTGAGCGCTACTTACCCAAACGGGGACGTCAATCCCAAATAGATCTATTTATAACACTCGCACTTACAATCTAGTAATTGACAGTTCATGATAAAGGGCTCAGTGGGTTATCGCTACTTAGGCAAAACACATAATCATTGTATAAAATGTACCCTTGCGTCTAATTTGTAAAACAAAGTATGTTCTCACCCCAAAGATGTAAAACATTTAAATAATTGTAAAGTATGGGGCTATGAACTCACCTTAGTAGGTAGTCCTCTGTAAATGATAAATATATCCAAGTATGGCAAATGAAATCACTGTCAATACCTAAGTAAATACGGCATGTCTTGTCTACAGTTTAGGCTACGACTTAATGTATAAACTATATATCTTGTTATTTTTTATACTTGTTATCACTTGTGTGGTGGGTTTGCAACATGTTATTGTATTTGTTCTTTACTTGATGCTCTTGGGAAGGTATACGGTAATACGTTCATGTATATGATAATCGTTATACAGTACTAACTATTACACTAGCAGAATTAACTACAATACTAACAGAATTAAGTCTGTTATACAAAATTCCTAACAGTGTTTATGAAATCACTTTTGTTTATAAAATACCCTTAGGTTTTCTATAATTACCAAACAGTCCCTCTAGTTTATGAAAATAGAGTATTTACAGTTTAGACCCCTTAAGTTTTCACTTGTACATATTTAGTCCTTCAACTTTACAAAGTTACACTTTAGGTCCTTATATGTTTCTAATAGTCCCTAAAGTTTCAGAATTACCAAAAACAGTCCCTAGACTCTTCAAAAACATATTTTGACAGTTTTAACCCTTAAGTTTACAAATTTACACTTTTAGTCCCTTAACTTGTAAAAATCATATTTTAACTCCAATTAAGATCTAACAAGTGACAATGGGTTTCATTAAGTTCCAATAAGCCATATAAGTTGGGTCAGCTTATAAATAAGCTCGGATGAGCTTATTTAGGCTTATTTAGACCTTATTAGGCCCGTTAAGGTCCAATAAGCATTTAAAAGGTCCAATTAAGATTTCAAAAGCATAAAAGCCCTTTTTAAGTCCATTTAAGCTCACTGAATCTGTTTGGCTAAAAAATAAGCTCGGGTGAGCTTATTTGAGCTTATTCAAGCTTATTGGGCTTATTAGCCCAATAGCCTTAACTCGTTTTGTTGTAAAAGGTTCTATTAAGTATTTCAACTTATTTTTTAGACTTTTTAATCACATTTGGGTCTGTTTTATGTTTTGGCTTATTCAATAAGCCATTAAGCTCGTTATTGGTCTTCTTGGGCCCAATAGGAACCCGAATAGTGTTCCAAACGGTTTGGCGTGGTCCATTAAGGACCATTAGCCTTGTCTAGGTTCAATAAGATTATTAAACTTGTATAAGCCCACCAATAATCCATATAAACTTACTGTGGCTTATTGGCTTGCGTTATGGGCTCGTTAATGGGCTAACAAGTCCGTTAGGGGTTCGGTTGGTTTCTAAAGGTATTTTAGGGTCCATGTGTGATTAATAAGCACATTAGGCCTCTAAATAAGCTCGTGAAGCTTATAAATAAGTTGTGAACTCCCCCCTCGTGGTCTGTTGGGCCTAGTTGGGTTTAAACGAACCTAATTTTGGTCCATTAGCTCATTAGTTATATCCTAGGGTTTTCAATCTTTTCGTTAAGCACTCGTTAACATTTATTAGCCGCGATTTATCACATGCGTTCGTCTAATAAGTTAATGTTCGCGTTCCCAAGCCAAGTTGTCACGTTTACTTGAAAAGTTTACGTATAGAATTTATGTGTTTAATAAAAACGAACCCATGATCACCTTGGTTCTCATTCGTGCATTTTAATGAGATGTCTAAGCCTTAACTCGATGTTTAGTCATGTTTCATATACGTGTATATATATTAGCACCACACAAGATCAATCATACGCATAAATTGCGTGCGTGAACCATGCATGAGTCGAGCCATGCATGCTCATGCCCACGTAACTTGTCCAACACCAATGTACGTGACTAAATAACTAGAGTATGAAAACAACGAATGGAAAATGACATGCAAAGCTTTGTCGCGACTTACAATGGGTCCTAGAGTCTTTAATGTGCGTCGTGTAGATAACCCAACTCGTTTACACCCAAACCGTGTATAACCCTAAGCTTCAAAGCTTGTATACCCAATCCTTAGCTCGTATACTCTTCTTAATACCCTTGTATGCGAACTTAAGTGCACCTTGTGTCCTTAGAAGGAAATGTGGGTTGTGTATGGGTTCGGTTATGTGAGACCCGAATGCAAGAGAGAGTAAATGAGTATGGTTTATCCTTGAGAGAGTTTGAGAGTTTTAGAAATGTGTTAAGTGACAATATGAGTGTGTATTTATAGGCAAATGAGCTAGTTAGCTTCCCTTGGTTCTTGTCTAACTAAAAACGAGCCTTGTGAGGTGGTTTAGAGGTTTTCTAGTTAATCTCAAATGGTTTCTTGCTAAACCACTAAGTACTACTCTTTATTGCTCAATATTTGTACAAGATATGCTTAGATACTTGAAATCTTATGATTTGTGTGTTGGTTCATGCTTAGCCGCGGCATCAAGGGCAAAGGGATAGTCAAATGGTTATTAACCATTGTGTAAATGTTAGTTAGGGGACACTAAGTACTAGTTTTAATTAACCAGGAGATGTACATGTACTTAGGGATCAATATGAGATTTTCTAGCTAGCTAAATCACAAGGGACGAATTATATGTGGGTTTATCTTACCCATATTCGGCCTTGGTGGTTTATTAACACAATAATTATACAAATTTTGTGTTTAAGGATTAAAAGTGGGTATTGGTTTGAGTCTAGGTAAGTCTAGGTATTTCCGGGGTGTGTCCAAATGTATTTTATTGCGAAACGTAACCCTTTTACGTGACCAATAAAAATAAAATACGCAAAGTTAATAATTATCTTCTTAATAATTATTTATTACTTGGTTGATGTAAACCTTAATTTATTTGACGACCGTTTACATTAAATGATTATTTCTAGTCTACGCGATTTGGATTATACATATGATTAATAGGGCTTTCGGTCTAGTAAAATGTGATCAAGACAAAGGTTCTAGAGCTTCTAAATTACCGGCTCACTCAAATATAATTATCAACCAATATCATTGTTCCTATAAGGCGACAAAACCAAACATATACACATCCATAACGATGGAATAGATACATATGATTGCTCACTCCTTAACTCGAACAAGCTAAAGGCATCAATTATCTTGGGTACCAAAGGTGGGTAGCCGAATATTCTAAAGGCTTATAATTCTCACAATTTTTGGTGGGTTGATTGTGCTAGTTATAATGTCAATTCGGTTAGATTTGCCTTACTAAGAGCGTTTTTTAATTTTTGAAAGCATATATATATATTAATTTTTTTGAGATATTTTTATTGAAAGCATCAGTTGGCAAAAGTTTTGGCAGGGCAAACATGGAGGGATATAATTAATTTTTCTTATTTGTCTCCCTTCCACACTTAAGTTGAACATCGCCCTCAATGTAATAACTAATAATAGAGATAAAATAGGGAAAATTAAGAGAAAACGACACTTCCCGGGGCATAGAGAAATGTAGCTGCGAGAGAGCTATCCTTGAGCAGACTTCATAATTTTTCCAAATCTTTAAGCCTATATACCGATAAAATTAAAAAACACAAAGCACACAAAAAAAATATATTTTTTTAGAAAATAAATAAAGGATATGAATGGAAGAATGGAGGGGGGTCTCCTCCACACTTAAGTGAAGCACGGGTTGCCTCCCGAGAAGCGCTTAATTTTTAAGAGAGTCATTAGCCAGACTCGAACATGGTAAGTCATTCTTTGGGAAAGAAGGGAGTAACTGCTTCCTTATTGTCATTATAATCTTCTTCTTCATGATTTAGTTTAAGTCGATTTCCATTAACAATAAATGTTTTTCCATTTTTTTCCATAGAGTTCAACATACCCGGATGGATATTGATGTTTCACTACATATGGTCCTAGCCAACGAGATCTGATTTTTGGCTGTTTGAATTTATACTTGGAGTGAAAGAGCAGAACCTTGTTTCTATGTTTGAATTATTTTCTCATTCGTAGTTTTCTATCATGCCAGACTTTGGTTCTTGCTTTGTATAATCGAGAGTTTTCATAGGCTTGATGCCTAAGTTCATCTAATTCATGTAACTGGCACATTCGTTTTTCACCAGCAGCGATCAGATCTGGATTACAATTCTTCAAGGCCCAGTATGCACGGTGTTTAATTTCAAATGGTAAGTGACAGTTCTTTCCATATATAAGTTTATAGGGTGTGGTACCGGTAGGTGTTTTGTAAGCAGTACGAAAAGCCCACAGAGCGTCATCAAGTTTTCTTGACCAAATAGCAGGATTGTCTTTAACAGTCTTTTCAAAAATTCTTTTAAGAGATCTGTTCGTGTTTTCAACTTGACCACTAGTTTGAGGGTGATATGATGTAGAGAAACGGTGGTTAACTCCATATCTTTTTATCGTCTTTCCTATTATTTTGTTGCATAATTGAGTACCTCGGTCGCTGATTAGAGCTTTGGGCATTCCGAAACGGCAGAATAGTTTCTTTAAGAAGGTGACAACAACTCGGGCATCATTGGTTGGTAAAGCCTGAGCTTCGGGCCATTTAGATACACGAAATTCAACAGGGGACAAGTAATGTATTCAAACTTTTGCGATTTTAGGAAGGGTCTCATAAAGTCAATACCCTATATATCGAAAATTTCACATACTTGAATGTTGTTTAAGGGCATCTCATCACATTTTGATATATTTCTAGTTTTTGGGCAGGGCTTCGACAAAGTTGAACTAGAGTATGAGCTTCTTTTATGATTGTCGGCCAGTAAAATCCTGAATCTAGGACCTTTTTAGCGGTTACATTTGGTCCATAATGTCCACTGGTTAGTCCGTGGTGACATTTATCTAAGATTGTTCGGGTTTCTGGTCCGGATACACAGCGTCTGATCATTCTGTCATAACATACTTTAAAGAGGTGAGGTTCCTCCCAAAAGTAGTGTTTGAGGTCAGAGAAGAATTTGTTCTTTTGTTGATACGTCATCTCTTTTGGTATAATATTAGCTACCAAGTAGTTTGCAAAATCTGCGAACCATGGTTCATCTTTGGTGTTGATTTCCATAAGGGTTTCTCCAGGAAAGTTATCATCCACTTCACTGTCATCACTTGACTCGTCATTTTCAATCCGGGACAAGTGGTCAGCTGCGACATTTTCTGTACCTTTTCTATCCTTGATTTCTATGTCAAATTCTTGTAAGAGTAGTATCCAACAAATAAGACGTGGTTTAGCATCTTGTTTCTTGAATAAATGCTTTAGAGCTGAATGATCGGTGTGGACTATATTTTTTGACAGAATAAGGTAGGATCTGAATTTGTCGAATGCAAAAACTACAGCCATAAGTTCTTTTTCGGTTACGGTGTATTTTTGTTGAGCGGGATTTAGAATTTTGCTAGCGAAGTTGATCGGGTGAAAGTTTTTACCATTTTTTGACCTAAGACAGATCCAACTGCGAAATCACTTAAATCACATATAAGCTCAAAAGAAATATTCTAGTTTGGGGTTACGATCACAGGAGCACATGTGAGTTTCTCTTTCAATATTTCGAATGCTTTTTGACATTCATCGTTGAATTCAAATGGAGTATCTTTTTCAAGCAGCTTAGCTAGAGGTCGGGCAATTTTTGAAAAATCTTTAATGAAATGTCAGTAAAAACCGACATGTCCGAGAAAGCTTCTAACACCTTTGATATTAGTAGGGGGTGGAAGTTTTAAGATTACGTTGATTTTTTGCTTTGTCAACTACAAGTCCTGCGCTAGACACCTTGTGTCCAAGCATAACTCCTTCTTTGACCATGAAGTGACATTTTTCCCAATTAAGGACAAGATGAGCATCTTTGCAACGCTAGAGCATTTTATCGAGATTGTTTAGGCATTTGTAAAAAGAGTCTCCAAAGACGGAAAAATCGTCTATGAATACTTCAACGGATTTTTCGATCATGTCGTGAAAGATTGCCAGCATGCATCTTTGAAATGTAGTTGGGGCATTGCATAGCCCAAAGGATTCTCCTATAAGCGTATGTTCCGAAAGGACATGTGAATGTTGTTTTTTCTTGATCCATATGATCAATAGGAATTTGAAAATATCCAGAAAAACCATCGAGGAAACGGAAATATTTATTTCCAGCGAGTCTTTTTAACATTTGATCCATAAATGGCAAAGGGAAATGATCTTTTGCAGTTGCTTCATTAAGTTTATGATAATTGATGCATACTCGCCAACCCGTAACGGTTCTTGTTGGGACAAGTTCATAATTTTCGTTTGTGACAACTGTAATACCTCCTTTCTTTAGTACACAGTGAATAGGACTAACCCAAAGACTATCGGCAATCGGATAGATTATACCGGTATCTAAGAGTTTCACGATTTCTTTCTTAACAACTTCTTGCATGTTTAGATTTAACCTTCTTTGTTTTTGAACAACTAGTTTCTTGTCATCCAGAAATCGTATCTTGTTTTTACAGAATGTTGGACAGATACCAAGAATGTCTGTTATTTTCCAAGAAAAGGCTTCCTTATGTTTTTTAAGGACGGATACAAGTTTGCTTTTATTTTGAGTAGAGAGTTTAGATGATATGATCACAGGGAAAAAAGATGATTCTTCCATGAATACATATTCCAAATTATCAGGAAGGGGTTTAAGTTCAAGATCCGTAGGAGGTTTTTCGAGAGATGTTTTGATTTTATAATCGGTGTTGATGGTGATTTTCTAGAATGGTGATTCTTTAGTATCGGATTCAGATTCAGAATTTTCATCGGCATTCATTGCTATGAATTCATTGAATTCGGAAAAGATTTCTTCTTTGAGAAGGATTCCTTTGATGGAATGGAGGATTTTTCTTCCTTCGTCTAGAAGAGCATCAAAATCTTCTTCTAAGATTTCATCGATAACATCGATACTAAAACATGTATCATCGTTTGAGTAAGAGTGTTTCATCGCAGAGTCAATATTAAAGATTCTTGTTCAGGATCCTAACTCCATGATTGATTTTTTTCTGGTTAACTCGATTAACTGCTTCGCAGAGCTTGTGTGAAGAACTAAAAAAAAGGTCGCCCAAGATGAGGGGAACTTTGTTGTCTTCTTCCATTTTGAGAATAACGAAATCAGCAGAAAAGTGAATTTACCAAACTTCGCGAGCATATTGTCCAGCTATTCCAATAGGGTATTGGAAATGATTTGCTCGGGTTAATCTATCATCATTTTAGTAGGGTTTAAGAGATAGTTTTGAATATAAGGAATTATGCATAGGTTAATGCTAGCACCAGAATCGGCTTATAAGCATTACAGAGAAGAAGTTTTGTGAAATTACATGGAATATGAGGAAACTTTCGGGGTTTCATGGAGTTTGGGATGGAACTTTTATTTAGATCATTGCTGAACTTTCATCGCTTAGGAAAGCGGCAGAAATTTGTTCATTTTTATGTTTGTTGCTTATGAGTTCTTTGAGAAATTTGTCATAGTTAGGCATTCCAGCTAAGACATCGACAAGAGGTACGTTGATTCAACGTCAGATCATGTAAGGAAATTTTCCGTATCGGGCCTCCATTTTTTTTTTCCTAAGGGTTGTGGATACGAGATCTTTGGTTTGTATGGTTTGGTTATGGTGTTTATCTGATTGGTTTTATGGGTTATCTTTTTTGAAGTTTTTGTTTTTTTTTGAGTATTCTTTTTGGTTGGAGGTGTCATCGTCTTCATTATCGTATCGAAGTTGATCGGGTTTTCGGAACTTATTTGTTGATCATCCGGGGTTATCCGGTGGCATGTAGGATTGTACACTTTTGTGGAATATTTTATGCGTAACATTGTCCAGTACGAGCAATACGTTGTTGGTAAGCTTTAGGGTTGCCACTTGTGAATTTAGTTGATTTATAGGTTGGTTGCTTGGAAGAGATTCCAAGAAGGTCGAACAGATTGTTCGTCAACAAGTCTTGGTACTTTAGTCTCGAGATTTTGGTGAGCTTGATGATTTTTTGGCTACTGTTACGAGAGTTAAGTTTGAGGTCCATAAATGTTTCTTTGACAATAGCGTTGGTTGATGGTTGAGGACTTCATGAAATTGTTGAAATTGTTTTTGATGATCGTAAGGCTTTATCATCGGTTTTGGATCAGGATTAGTCTCGATTTTAAAATCTTTTTGTCTTTACCGATTGAACCCAAATTTATCGCGATTCGGAGTCTCGGTCGCTGTAACATTGTAAAAAACGAGTCTTACGAAAAGTTGCATGGAATTGGCTTCTTTTCACGGGACATTGCATGTATCATCGTCAAGATCGGTTGTTGGTTTCTTTTTTCTTTAGCTCGAGATTGGAGTTCTTTGTATTGAGCATCCATTTTATGATCATGGCATGCTTTTGGGCATTAATTTTGTCAGTATCGGAATTACATTTCCTTGATCGGCGAAGCAATATTTTCTTATATGAGATGAATTTGTTTTTTGATTTTAGCCTTATCGAGCTTGAGTAGGAAATTTTTTCTTCTAGAAGTGATTAAGGCTTTGATTTGTGTTTTATAGAGAAAAGATACCCCAGTGTGGCATTAGGAACTTCTTGGGTTATTTTGCTGAGACCATGATAAATGATTTTGATAATATTGCCTTTGGAAAGGTTATGACCATGGCAGTTTCAGAGCATTTCCTTCATACGAAGCCAAGCATCAGTTAGAGATTCATTTTCATATTCAGAAAAGGCACGGATTTCTTCGAGGAGTCGGTCAAAAAGAGCTGGGGGAAAGAATCGGCTAATGAAATCAATTCGAAGTTCATACCACGTTTTGATAGTTCCTTTGTTGAGTTCGTCCAGACCATGTTTTTGCTTCACCAGTTGTGATAGGGGGATACTCATCAGCGGACAACTTCATTCTCGGTATCTCTGTATTTAAACATATTGCAAATTTTGAGGAATTAATGAATGTGTTTATGAGGATCGGTTTTGGTTCTACCATCAAATTGGTTTCCTTTGACGAGAGTCAAATGGTTACCTTTAACGGCAAATTCGTTTGCGGTTTCAGGAATAGTGATTGCGGAACCGGGAGTCGGAGCGACAACATGGTCGGCAGCCTACATGGGTTCATCATCCATTGGATCGTAATTTCAAAGAATATCAAGAAAGTGACGTAAGTAATTGATATTGAGAATTGACGGATAGACAATTCTCGGGTGTTGAGGTGGATTATTTCTTTGATCGTATGGAACTCTTTTGTTTCGTCGACGAAGTCTTCGATTCAGAGTACGTTTAGGTTCAGGTAAAGGTTTCAATCAAGGTTTAGAATTGGAAAAGCACGTTTATGCATTCAAGGAGGAAATTTGTTTGGGTCAGTTTGCCAAAAAACTGTGTGGTGATTTTTGAAAAAGAGGGAGAGTTAAAGTAATTTTCCAGAGTTGACTACAGAATAGCTAAAAAATCCTCGGCAGCGGCGCTAAAAAATTTGATGTGTTTCAAAAGCTGTTTATAATTTATAATGATTGATAAATACAATTTTTATGATAGGAAAACACACAGGATAAATTATAACCACAATGTCATGTAGTATAATCATGTTAGGTAAGGACAAGGTATCGTTCCATAGGGATTTGAAATTAGTCTGTAGTATTCAAATAATCAGAAAAACGAACTTTAACAATTTTGTAAATAACTTTTTACTAGTAATTATAAAGATGTGATACTCGGATAGTTAAAAATAATTCATAAGTGTTGGAAATGATTAAGACCTCGAAGATGGAACCTTAACTTATAAAAAGGATTTCTCGTCACAAAACTTTTTCACAAATTAACTTGATTAACTCCAGACTTATATTTAGTTGACTAGGACCAATGTGTCCACTCAATTATCCGCAACCATTATTCAAAACTTACTTTGTTTATCAGCTTACGAAAGTGAATTTCTCAACACAAACATTAATGATCATAGACAAATCTTTAAAACCACATAGACCATAACGGGTCTTTCGACCTATACCGATATGATTATATAATCTAAGATTGATAATTAAAAACTGATAAGATAAGATATAATAGGATCGGAACATAAGCTTGAGATTAACAGGATCAAGATCATACCAAACACTAATTTATTATCATAACGTCACCGAGTAGTCATGAGAGATTTAGCCTCTCATGGCTATGAGGTTCATAACATAATATGATTCAACATGAACTTCCATTATTCCAATATACTAATATGATATTCTACTTTGTTCTTGATTGTTTGATCTTGAATCTTCACAACGGGTGTGGTGTTTATGGTGTTTTGGTTATATGGGTGGAATGGATGAAGATTTGTTGATGAGATTATTGAGGAATAAAGAAAGGAATGATTTTTAGGATGCTTTGAGAGTGAAAATTCGTCCTCTATTTATAGGCTAAAAATAGGTGAAAAGTGCGGCGTACTAAGATATTTATGCGGCGCACATTGGGTGTTAATGCACTAGCATTCAATTCTTTATTTAATTCTTCGTAGTTGGATAGGAAGTGCGGCACACACATTATTTTGTGCGGCGTACTTGGGGTATGATGACTTGTTGACTGAGTGTTTAATTACTTCTGATTTTAGGGAGAGAAGTTGTGGCGACACTTGCCTAACAAGCTGTGGCGTACTTGGTATGTTTTGAGAGGAAGTGCGACGCACTACTGATAAGCGCGGCGCACTTGCAGACTTTTCAGCTTGAGATGTTATTCTTTTCTTGTATCTTGATTTCCAATATGTGTAAACACTTGCCTTTTTATCTTGAGATGTCTTCTAGTGAACCTGCAAGCAATTCATGCTATTAAATATCGAAAGTTCACAAGAAATGATTAAATATATACAAATAACGCCACCTAAAACATGTATAATTTAGGCGTTATTAGTGTTCATTCACTATGCGTGAGACCTAGTGTCATAATGCACACATTCTCAAATTGGACAAATTGAATCGTGTTAAGAAGGTAAGATCCCTAAACATGCCCACATGACACTAGTTGTTTATGTTGGGAAGTTCTCACGTCATACGGATATTTATACGGCTAGAAATACGTGAGCCTATGAGGTCATACATGTATACACATAGATACAACTATATTAGTATATATGATAATATAAGTGTATATTTATTATATATTAATAATCTAGCGATAAAACTTAATGGTCGTTAATTAGTTCATTTACGAATAATTAACCGTTAGCCCCTTAATTAATATGTAGATGTACATAGTAATTAGATAAGTCAAAAAGTCAAACTTGGGGGGGGGGGGGCTTTTTTTGCTTGAGGGGGGCCGGCCAGAGTAAGGATCAAAGGGGGGAAGGATTAGTGAAAGTTTAAGGTAACGTATACCCTAAGACATGTAGCCCTAGTTTTCACACTATAATTGTTGGTGTTTTGATAATGAAATAACATATTATTAACAAATAAACGCAGCAGATAAAACACCAAACAACGGATCCATAGAGTCATATGATTACTTACTCAAATAAATGAAACAACGAGTATTACTCTTTTCAGCGTGATCAGTAGAATCAAAGAACAACCTTCTCTTGTACACGATCTATCCAAGAAACCAAGTGACCAAAGTAGATCACCTCTATGAATATCCACACTACACTTCACTGTATACCTCTTGAATGATAGTCTTTAAACCCGTAACCTTGGATTAGACTTTGAATGAACAAGAATCAAAGTGATTGATCAAGAAAACAAAAACCCTAGATGGGTGTTTTGTTTATGCCGTGTGAATGTAGGAGAAAAAATGAGGGAGAGAGTTTTGGCAAACTGTTGACCAAATTATGAGAAGATATCCATATATTTATAATATAAAATTGATCTTATCCCCTCCTTAAAACACCTCCATAAGGCCGGCCATATGGGATCTAAATTGGCCTCCCATTTGTTTTCTAAGTCCAATAAACTATGTACATTCTTAGTTCTATTATAAACCGATATTGATTCCCGAGTTACGTAGGTGATTTAGTTCGTAAATTCTATAATCTGATATATAGAGTGGCTCCTCATTGGTGTAAGTGTGTGACCTCATAGGCTCACATGTATCTAGACGTATATTATTTATTATGACATAAGCATACTCCAACAGTCTACTGGGCACGTCATACATAATAAAAGTAATAATACAAGCAAGGTTGCGTTCTACCAACACGCCACTGCCCCAGAAAAATATGAGGATTGTTTCTTAAACATCTCATTTTAAATGGTTTAGATATCAATCCTTTTGTTATAGATACTATGTTGAACATTAGACACGGATCATGAGTCATTCTAATGCTTAACGATTCTGTTTCTCGATATAGACATTGAACTAGATTACCAAATTAATCAAGTATCATCTTAATTACATTTGGGTACGGCCACACATACATCTGTTCAAATCATCAAGGGGCCTAGTAGTATCTAACTCTAAAACATGTGGATGAACAAATCCTATTTTGACTACACGTGTTCGTCATGCGTTTCACATCCCTCCTAAAGATGGACTTTATAGCAGCCTTGTTCATGTCAGCGTTGAACCATATCAAACATTGACATTCCACACACACAAAATCTACTTACATCTCAAGTCTAAAGATGAGAGACATAACCACTTGCGAGATTCACTATTGACGTCGATCCATGTAGTGATTTCTCGTAGGTTGGGTCAGTCCAATGTTCATCCAGTAAACATCATATGAGTTTAGCGGTATCATCCATATATTATTCATACCATATGACTATGACCAAAACTCTCACATTTGTCTTATTTCAATGATACACCTGTATCATCAACTAACATTGAATGATTTAGAATAAATAAATTATTCATGAAATTAAACATGCAAATATAGAATATAGTTGTATAAATGAAGATGATCATATCAGGTATCAATTCATTATTTAATACAACTGTTTAACATTCCAAACATGTGTTAGACTTATTAATCCCATATGTCTATCCTAATAAACATATGCTCCAAGGTTGTATGTTTTATTTCTTATATTTCTCGATAGAAATATTATTTCCCAAAACTAAGGGAGGATTAAAATTTTTAATGGGTTATGGTAAAATCTTACTTTCCATATGGTGAAACATATAAGATATAAGAAAGACAAAACATAATGCTCCGACTAGCTTTAGGGCGTACTTAAGAGTTATCTTTGTTTCAATCAAAATTAAATTATTGATTTAAACTTAAGATTCCAGCTCCTAGATGCATGCTTTAATCCACACTTGGATATATACAGCTTGCACACTTTCTAAAGATTATTTGGATTCATATGGTAACATTTTCACTTTTTAGGCATTTTACGCTTCCATTCATTTGTCACTATTTATTTTGGTCCGATACGCGTTTACTTTTAAATTAACTTTTAAGCTAAATCGCGTAGACCAAAATAATCATTTAATGTAAACGATCATCAAATAAATTAAGGTTTACTTCAAACAAGTAAAATATAATTATTAAGAAGATAATTATTAACTTTGAGTATTTTATTTTTATTGGTCACGTAAAAGGTTTGCGTTTCGCGATAAAATACATTCGGACACACCCCGGAAATACCTAGACTTACCTAGACTCAAACCAATACCCACTTTTAAACCTTAAACACAAAAATTAATCAATTTTGTGTTATAAACCCTTAGATGCTGATTACGGGAAACCAAACCAACTAGAAAATCCTTTAAAAATCTCCTATGTAATGTACATTCTTAAGTAATTTAACCTGGTTACTTCATGCCTCCTAAATAGCATATTACACAGTGGTTAATATCTCATTTGCTTTCACTTTATCATTCCTTGATGCCGCGCGCTAAGCATGAAACAACACAAACCATAAGATTTCAAGTATCTAAGCATATCTTGTACAAATATTGAACAATTAAAGATTGTACTTGTGTGGTTTAGAAAGAAACCATGTGTGATTAACTAGAAATCCTTAGAACCACCTCATAAGGCTCATTTTTGGTTAGTTTAGGACTAAGGGAAACTAACTAGCTTATGTGTATATATATACACACTCTCTTTACATTGTCACTTAACACATTTCTAAAACTCACAAACTCTCTCTAAACCAAGAACACCTTGTTTTTCCTCTCCTTGTTTCGATACACATTAAGCCGAGCCAAGCATCACTCAAACACGAAACCATATTACACAAGGCAAGGATTCTAAGGCATTGGGTTAAGCTAGGAAGGAAAATACAATCATACTTATACGATTTGGGGTTTATACGATTCGGGTTTGCTTCACAATCACAAACAAGACTCTAGGACTATTGTAAGTCTCGAACTAAATTGTACATGTCCATATTCAACTCGTTTTTATTCATATCTAGTTATACGGGTCACGTAATATTTGTATGGGACAAATAACATGAGCATGGACATGCATGGTTCAACCCATGCATGTTTCACGCACCTAATACATGCATATGAACTTGTGTGGTGCCAAAGTGTATAAAATGTAACTAAATATCGAGTCGAGGCTTAAGGTTTCATTTAAAATGCTAGAATGAGAACCAGGGTGATCAATTATCTCGTTGCTACTAAACGCACGAAAACTATATGTAAACTTCTTACGAAAACGCAACATCATGGCTTGGGAAAGCGTATTCAATCATATTAATCGAGTGCATGTGGTAAAACATGAATGTTTAGGGCTTATCGAATGCTTAATCAAAGATTAAAACCCTAGAATGCAACTAGTGAGCCTAATGGACCACCTTTAGGGTTGTTTAATCCTATACGGGCCATTAATGGACCTATCAGGGCCAAACGGGCCCGAATAAGTTCATAACCCATTAACACTCCGCCCCCACCCCCCCCCCCCCCCCCCCCACCACACCATCCCCCCACCCCCATGCCATCCTCCCCCACCCCCATCCCCCACCCCCCCCCCCCTCGCCCCCCCCCCCCCCCCACCATCAACCCCCACTCCCCCACCATCAACCCCCCCCCATTGAGACTAAGCTTATTAATAAGCTTACGGCTTATTAAGAACCTTTACAATCTCATTGAAACTAATATGGACCCCCTAGTATGGTTAGAACCCAAACGGGTCCTTAAATGGGCTCGTTAGCCCATTATCGCGAAACCTTAAATCCCACATTAAAGCCACTAAATAAGTTCGACTAGCGGATTCTTGTGCGCATTAAGTTGATTTAAGGATTACTATAACCTCAGGACAAGACATGAATTTAAGCCCAAAGTAGTATATCTCTTATCGGGTCGTATTGGGCCTAAACCCCATTTACCGAAGCATTATTTGCTTATTTAATAAGCCACGAAGAAAAGTCTACTTAATCAGACCTAAATAAGCCTAATGAAACTAGGAAATAAGTTGTAGTATGTATAAACCCTTTTGCAAACTTTCGGTTAAGAATTGTTGGGCTAACGAGCCCAATGAGCTCGAATAAGCTCAAATAAGCTCACCCGAGCTTATTTTTCAGCCAAGCAGACTCAACTGAGCTTATTGAATATGGGAAATAAGTTGAAATCAATAGGAAACCCTAATGGACCTTTATGCAAACTTTCGGTAAAGGTTATTGGGCCAACGAGCCCAATAAGCTCAAAATAAGCTCATCCAAGCTTATTAATAAGCCAAACTAATTTGTTTAGCTTAAATAAGCTTACCAAGTGCCTTCGTGCCTTTTAAAACTTAATTGGACCTTTAAAACACTTATTGGACCTTAACGGGCCCAATAAGGTCCATTAAGCCAAAATAAGCTCCCCCGAGCTTATTTATAAGCTGGAACAGCTTATATGGCTTATTGAAGCTTAATGAAATCTAATGTAACTTGTTAGAACTTAATTAGAGTTAAAATACGATTTTTTACAAGGGACTAAATGTGTCAATTTAGAAACTTAAGGCTTTAAAACTGCCAAATTCAATATTTTAGTAAATTGAGGGACTGTTTCAAACATTATAGGACCTAAAGTGCAACATTGTAAAGTTAGAGGACTAAAAGTATAAATTTAGAAACTTAGGGGTCTAAAGTGTAAATGTTACATTTTCATAAACTGAAGGGGGCTGTTTTGTAATTACATAAAACTCAAGTGTAATTTATATACAAAGGTGATTTTATAAACACTCAGCGAATCGGACAAATTATATTCGGATGTTATATAAGTAAACCTCCGATTTAATAAATACGGATATTTATTAATAAACGTTTATACGTATACAAGGACATGTGAAATCGTATACATTCCCAAGAGCCATCAAGTGAATACAAATACATTAAACCTGTACACCACCACACAAGTAATAACAGTATATATAAACTAATAATTTTTTGTAGTTTATACATTGAGTCTTTAGCCTAAATTTGTAGACTAAGATTGGCCGTATTTACTTAGGTATTTGACGGTGTCATTCATACTTGGATATCTATTATCATTTCAGAGGACTATTTACTAAGGTGAGTTTATAGCCCTATGTTTTACAATTATTTAAATGATCTACATCTTTAGGGTGAGAACATGCTTGTTTTACAAATTGGACGCAAGTGTACATTTTATACAATTACGTGTTTGCCTAAGTAGCGATAACCCACTGAGCCCTGTATCATGAACTGTTAATTACTGGATTGTGAGCGCGGATGTTATAAATAGATCTATTTGGGATTGACAATCCCTGTTCGAGTGATTAGCTATCTCCGGGAACGAACGTATACCATGTCAGATTTGGGATGTTGCGGGTTAGAACATCATTCACGGGCATTCATTGGCAATATATTGCATTCATACATGTCGAGCTTCAGTGTCATTAGCTTAGGAAAACGTAATTACTTTTTATTATGTTTGCATTTGTTGCTTAATCATACACTTGGAAATTTTGCAGTCCTACTATTGATTTACATAAACCTATGAATTCACCAACTTTATGTTGATATTTTAAGCATGTTTTCTCAGATCAATAAGGCACGGGGTGCTCAGATACATTGGGGGTCACTCTTTGGAAAGAGTCAGTACTAAAGATTTGGGCGTATTACATTTTGGGAACATTTATTATAAGCCAAAATCTTTACTTATATTGTCGAACAATTTGAAGCCATGAGCTTATGTAATGAACAAGTATTTTGTTAATCCAATGTATCTTTTTTTTAAAACGACACGTTAGTGGTCGTTCTCATATCTTGTGCTATTGATCTATGAAGTAACGCCCTCGGATATTCAACATTTCGCTGCTACCCAGATTTGGGGGTGTTACAGATTGGTATCAGAGCCAAGGTTATAGAGAACCAGGTCAAAAGTTTTGTCAATTACTATACCATTTTTTCAAACATGTTTTTACAAATGGATTTGCGAGGGACATACATGCCATTTTACTTGTTTACATTAGCACATATATGCTGTAAATGATACAATATTTTAACATTAAGTAGGGCGGTAACTAAGTGTCTTCATGATTGATATATGCGTTTATAAAATATACTAATTAATTACTATAAAGACTCTTATAAATAAATTTTTATAATATATCATTGAGACCACTCTTATATTAAAGCTTATAGACATATCATACCGATCTTTCCTATAAGTAATACTTATATAGGTTATTTTGCTTTTTGCAGTAATCATGTCTTCTGCGACATCTGCGGTTACCTACACTTTCGTTTACACCGACTCTGAGCCCGGCAGAGCCTTCTGGGGGAGCGATGATGAGGAATGTCTGAGGGAGGCATCGTCGGGTCATCGTTATGTAGGATCTTGATGGACTCCGATTGCGCCAGTAGCCTCCACCATTCATCGGTATTATTACCAGGCCCACGAAGGATCCACAGACACCGTCAGTTCCTTAGGACGAGGATGAGCGTGAGCCTATGTTCATACATGCACATGATCCTGACTACGTGCCAGAGCCTATATACCCTGAGTATATACCATTGGAGGATGAGCACGAGTTTCCAGCTAAGGAGCAGCCATTACCTCCTGTTGATTCACCTACTGCTGAGTCACCCGGATATGTTACTAAGTCGGATCCCGAGGAGGATCCAGAGGAGTACGAGGATGATGAGACAGAGGATGGTCTGGTCGACTATCCTATGGACGGGGGAGATGATGGAGATGATGATGACGACGATTCATTTGGGGATGACGCTGATGATGAGGATGAGGGTGATAAGGACAAGGAGGAGGAGGAGGATGAGCACTTAGCTCTGTCCGACTCTGCCATTATTGTACCTGTTGATGAATTTGTTTCCCCACCTGAGGGAACATAGCCTATTATACCACCACCCTCCACTGACATTACTATTGGGGTTAGGATTACCGTCCGGCCTCAGACTTCCATATCCCTTCCACCAGAGGCAGAGGTTGAGAGACTTCTGGCCATGACTACTCTATCACCATCACCACCTATCTCACTATCACCACCCTCTGCAGGAGAGCGCCTTGCTAGGTGCACAGCCCCACCTGCACATTCATCACCACTACCTATGCCATCACCATTACTACCATCATCTGGGTGTCTAACCCAAATCTAGACACTCAGGATAGCATCTCCACTCAGGCTCTCATTGATGCAGTTACTGCCGCATCCCAACACCCCACTACCCCAACTACCACCTCTCTATATTACATTACCACCCACCTGTTGACCATAGGGATGATATCCCCGAGTCTGAGCAGCCACCCTGCAAGAGGTTGTATTTGTCCACCCTAGGCTCCAGATACGAGGTCAGGGAGAGTTCTACTGCTAGACCTACCAGAGGTCGGGGGATAGATTATGGATTTGTCAGCATGGTAGATGCTGAAGAGAGGCGACAGGGGACTAGAGATGTTGGGTACGGTATTAGGGATACTTGGGTAGATCCGGCAGAGGCAGTTCCTGAGATAGCACCTATGACCGTGGGAGAGGTCAATACTAGGGTCACAGAGCTTGTTGAGCTCCATGAGCATGATATACAGGACTTGTATGCTTTACTAGAGGATGCTCAGGATAGCAGGTCTCGTATATCATAGCGAGTCGATATAGACTCGCAATGGGTCGATCTACTTATAGAGGATATGATGACTCTCTAG
>BQNB010016216.1:0-71963 GCA_026074375.1 Tanacetum coccineum
TGTCTCAACATCTCATCAGCAATTTTCTTTAGCTCTGCCTCATCAATGGTCAGTGACACTTCTTCCATAATATCTTGTGATACTTGCTTCATTGGTATTTCAACATCATCTTAAGCATAAGACTCAGTCCAAAAATCATAATCATCCATTTGCTCTTGATTCCCTAGAGATGATGGACCTTGTTCTTTTTCATTGACTTATCTAGACGATGACTCTCCAGTCACATATGCTTCATACTCAGATGTCTTCTTCCAGTTTGCACTATTCTCCCCCTCAGGATGAGCATCATCATGAGGATCGTCCTGATCTCTTGAGCGAATGGCAAGAGTTCTACAAGTTGTCTAAGGCACCTAGAGTATCTCAAATTTCATCTGGAGTGCCAGCCATATTGCTATGTCTTGTTACTGTAACTGAGGGTCGTCTTTCATTGATAGATATAGTTGATATTGTTGTTATTAAATAGAGATTGTTTATGATTGAACTGGATGATCATGAAGAATATGTCCAGACATATAACTTCTTACGGATGCATCAACCAGAGAAGGAATGTCATTTGCAATTACTTTTTGAATCTGTGAGGAAATTTCAGCCTATAAGTTCCCACGCTCTTATAAATAGCTTTAGCAATCATCTTATCCCTCTTTTCTTTATGCTGTTGTCTTTCCAAAATCAGCCCTTTCGCAACATACACTAGAACTTGAACTTTAACCTGCGCAGGAACTTGCTTTTCGACTTGTTCCTTAATATGCTTATCTACCATAGTGGGTAGTGATTCAACCATTACTTCTTGTAAATGATCAGCAAGAGTATCAAATGACTTCATTAACATAAACCTTGCCCTCAGGTGTTCAAACAAATACCCATATCATCCTTGTAACTCCTGAAAGAAACTCTTGTATCATTTGAAACGAGCAGGTTTGGCTTTGAATAATGAGAGAAGGCGGTTTGTGGTAGATAACTTGGTGTTGGGTAAACTTGATGATGGTGTAGATGTAGTATTAGGTGCCGTCAATTCCTGGAGTTTCTCAGTATCCGAAGATACGAGATTAGTATGAATCCTAGGAGATCTAATTGGTGTGGGGAATGGTGTACTCCTAGACTCCTCTACAATCTTCCTTTTCTCCATTTGCTTTAATTCATACACCTCATCAGTTATTTTTTCCTCTTCTTCATTAACATTCACATGTATTACAACATTATTAATTTCCACCTCTTCAGCATTAGTAATCTCCACCTCCTCAGCATTAGTAATCTCCACCTCCGGACTTTCCTTATCACTCCTGGACTCTAACCTAGTGCCAGGAATATTTTGATCATCATTCCTAGGGTTTGAACTATCATCAATAACATTCTCTGTTCCTTCTACCATTTTTTTAATTTCCACGGATGCTATGTGCTCGTTAACCAGTTCCACATTTTCTCTAGCTTCTTGCTCTTCTTGACTTTTATGCTCAGCAAGACTTACTTGTAATGTATCTTGTAAAATTATCTCATCTGCCTTATCAACATTTAGCACTGGAGCTGGTGGAGTAAGACGTGTGGATCTCCTTTGAGGAATACATAAACGAATCACAGTTGATCATTTTGAAGCACTTGACACTCCTACATCCATGGGTTAGGTGACCTAAGGGCGCTAGGTATCCTATACGTTCCTTGGGTAGACTCAGTCGGCTGTGACTGAGTCAGATGAACATCTATCCTAAACACCTCTGCATACATCCGATAATGCTCTGTGTGCATCATTTCTTTTGAGATCATCCAAGCTGGATCTTCATTCCAACTCTATCTTTATATCTTCCTGAATTACAGATATTTTTCATTATATCATCTTTCAGATTGTGATCCCTGTCTTGAGCATGCCTTGAAATCTTAGGAAATTTAGTCATGTAATGACTAATGATGATCTTTGTAAATCTTGGATAAGGAATCAAAGATGTTGGATGATGAAGAGAATAGTGAAGTCCTTCCCATAGTAGCTTCGCATAATCAACATGAATGTTATTGATAAAGCAATACATCATTTGCATTATCTGCAACGGTGGTTGATTCCATCCAGTTAGGCGTGTTGTCAAGCCTTTGGAAAATATCTTGCACAACGTTTGCCATGGCTGAAGAAGACTAGTTATCTTAAAGCTTGATGATGTCTTCAGCTCCATTATAAATCCCAATTCATTTTTGTAGAATGGAACCATGTTTAAAAATGATGGTGGTGGCACGAAACTATCATGATTGTTGTCATTTGCTTATGGTAGGTGAAAGATTGTTCTGAGGTCATCCAGTGTAAGAGAGAGCTCTTTCTTGTCAAGTATAAACGTGAACCTATACTTTGATCTGTCTTCCTTCAAAGTATGCCAGAATTATGCCATATAGATCCATGGTACTCATGAAGAAGCTACAATGCTGAATCGTAATGGATGATTCTTGATGATATTCGTCAGAATTTTGTTTTCAGGTAGACATTCCACATGTTCAAAATCAAACTTCTTGTTAGCATCCATAAGATCATATCTTTTATTTGGAGGACACAGTTCGTCTAGATGAAAATCAGCTGCATGTTGTCGTTGTGCCATGATGATTACTGAATGAATGAAAATAAGATGTTAGGTAACAAAAAATTCATTTGACATTTTTGTCTCTTTCCACTCTGTCTGTTTTATATGTTCTGGCAATTCTTTTTGAACATATTTTTAATCAGTTTGTTTCTCATGTGATTATTCTTGCTTTTTCTAGCACATCCATACGCTTTATTCAAATTCTTCTTTTGATTTATCATTTTTGTGTGTTCTGGCAATTCTTTTTTGAACACACTTTTGATTTGCTTTTTCGCGTATGGATTTAGCTCTCTCTTTCTGTTTAGAATATCCTCACGAGAAATTCTTTGTGGCATGATACTCTTTCAAGAATGATGAAGATTTCTCTTTTGATTTTAATCAAGACTCTTTTATGAAAAATTGAAGAGAAATCATACATCTTCTTAAACCCAGTTTTGTGAAAGAGTACCATTTTGACATAATAACAGATTTTGAGAACTTTTTCAAAAACCATTTGACAAAAAATTTCCTTATAATGATAACATAGAATCATTCAATCACAAATCCATAATTGAATGGTCACTAAGTCACTCACTCCTCATTCTGTTCATTGCAGAAAACGGCCAAAACCGGACATGACTTAGACCACTTAAACAATTGAGACTTGGATTTTTAGATTCAAGTTATAAAAACTTTTCCACTTTCTCTTTTTGTCATGAATCCTAAACAATGTAGACAAACACATCTAATTCAATAACTGAATGGTCACTAAGTCGCTCACTCCTCATTGTGTTCATTGTAGAAAATGGTCAAAACCGAACATGACTTAGACCACTTAAACAATTACGAATATATATATTTGACCCAAAGCTTAGAATTCATAAAAAACTTGATTTCTTTTTCATAATCATTTGATGTTTTCAAAACACATGAGAGACTGATCTCTTTGTTCCACAGACATTCGAGCATTAATCACCATAAGCATGCAGAAAATATGAGCACATAAAATTCAGTAGCTAACCAAAACAAATTCACTTATCCATAAATCTCATTTTTACTGATTTTTGACTTTTTGACATTACTGAATTTAACTTTTCGACCTTATCGAGTTTGAGTTTTTGACATTTATTGATTTTCACAATAGAGATAAAAGATGAGTCCTTTTAACTTATGAAAAACCAAACTCGATTAATGTATGTTGTCTTATCATTATTTAGACTTCAAAAATTAGACAATCCCTCAAACTCGGTAATCATCAAACTCGATAAACACCAATCATATCCGAGTTTCTATTTTTGTATCGAATTTATGGTTTAGGACAATTTGTAAGCTATTTTTCACTTAATTACATATAATCATTTATTATCATCGTTCTTGATCTAATTATTTATCAAAAAATTTATAAATCTCATATTCGGTAATCCCTAACTTTACCGAGTTTAAACTCGCTGATTCAAAACATCTTAGATCTGAATCAAAACACATATCAACTTACGTTTGAAAAAGAAAAGAAGTTGTAATCGCTGTAATGAGCTTCGGAAACCTTTCTTTAATTTTCTTCTCAAACTCAATTATTTGACTCGGTAAAAATAAAAAGTAAAAAAAAAAATTCTTTCTTTTATAGTGACCGAATATCAATTTTTGAAAAATGACACTTTCAACCCCTGTAGTTTTCTTTTTCGAGTTAACTCATTTATTTTCTGAATTTTGTTTTTAACTTTTCAAAAACTCCCCCTCGAATGATGATGACTTTTCAAAATTTGACCAATGTTATCAAAAACTCCCCCTTGGAATGAAATCATACTAAACACTTAGTCCGAAAATGAAGATTTTTGTTTTTCTTTTAATCCTGAAATGATGTATATGAATGAAAAATTTTCAATTACTCCCCCTCAGATTATGATCCCGTATTTTCAATCGAAATCTTTTTAAAGAAAATTTAGAATCATGAATCCGATCATGTGATCTTTAAATTCTGTTTTTAAGCTTTTTTATATTTTTTTTGTATTTGATTTTTGATTTTGAAAATAATGGACAAAATCTTTTTTGTAATTTTGAATTTTTGAATTTTTTCTTTTGTTTTTGAAAAATTTATTTACATGTTTTTTATGTATGATCTTTTCAAGAAGATGACTTTGTCAGGCTTTCCTACTGAGTTGGAGTCATACATCTCATACCAATGCGATGAACCAAATACTCAAAGTGTTCTTAGGAAAGAGCTTAGTAAATAGGATTGCTAGTTGGTATTTTGTTCGACAAAGTAAGTCCACGAGTACCCTTCTCAACATGTTCCTTAATAAAATGATACCGAATGTCTATGTGCTTTGTCTTTGAAATGCTAGACCCGGATTGCATGAGATAGCAATGAAACTCTTGGAATCACAATACATCAGAATCCGGTTGTATATGTATCCATAGTTTAGCAGTTGTGTACACATCCAAGTGACTTGTGCATAACATGCAGACAAGGAAACATATTCAGCCTCAGTAGTAGATATCACAGTACAATCTTGTTTCTTTGAACTCTAGCTCACAAGATTTTCACCTAGAAATTGCAATCCTCTTGATGTGCTTTTACAATCATCTTTATATCCTGCATGGTCGCATCTGAAATATGCAATTAGTTTAATCGGAATCCTTCGGATACTCATAGGGCCATGTTCATAGGACTGTCTTAGGTACAGAAAAGATTGTTTTAACCTCTTTTGAGTGTTTGGACGTAGGACGTGCTTGATAATGAGCACATACAAAAGTAGCATAAGCAATGTCTGGACGACTGGCTATTAGGTACATTATCCCTCCTATCATATGACAATAAGTCATTTAATCAATAGGAGTGCCTTGTAAATCAGCATCCAGTCTCTCAGTTGCCATAGGTGTGCTCATTGAGACACACTCATCCAGACCATGTTTCTTTAACACTATGTATATTGTGAAGTATTATGCATATGCCACGGGGAGATTGATGAACTTGAAGTCCAAGAAAGAACTTTAGTTCACCCATCATTGACATTTCACAATTATGTTTCATTAGATTTGCAAAACGTTTAAAAAAATCTGGATTTGTTAATTCAAAAATAATGTCGTTCAAATTACTTGAACAAGTAATATGTCTTCCCCGTGATGTCGTATGAACAAATTCGGGTCAACAATACCTTTAGTGAACCCATGTTGAATTAGGAAAGAGGACAATTTGTCATACCATGCACGAGGTGCTTGCTTAAGACCATATAGAGCTTTTTTCAACCTGTAGACGTGATCTGGGAATTCTGGATCAATAAACCCTTCAGGTTGGCTGACATAAACTTCCTATTTCAATGGACCCAAGAGAAAAGCCGTTTTGACGTCCATTTGGAAGATGGTGATATTCTTATGAGCAGCATAAGCAATAAACATTCAAACAGCCTCAAGACGAGCAACAGGAGCAAATGACACTTCAAAATCAATGCCTTCTTCCTGCCTGTATCCTTTTGCCACAAGACGAGTTTTGTTTCGGACCACAATATTTTTGGCATCACACTTATTCTTCCAGAGCCATTTGAGAGCAATAATATTCTTTCCTTCTGGACGTAAAATGAGTTCCCAAACTTGTAGTCTCTCAAATTGATTCAACTCATCTTGCATGGACTCAATCCAACTGTGATCTGCCATAGCTTCTTTGATATTCTTTGGTTCGATAGTGCTGACGGTTAATGCATACATGCAAACCTCAGAATCTGTTTGAAGCTTTTGACGAGTCATTACAGGTTTGGATGGGTCACCAATAACGGTCTAGAGGATGATCTTTTGTCCAAATATGAGTTGAGGGTTGTACTTGGTGGAAATTCTGCACATTTGATGGTTCTAGAGCTGCTGTAGAGGACTCAATTTCCTCATCACTTGGAGGATTATATGATACAAACTCCAGACTGCCATCAAAATCAGCAGAATCTTCTTGAATGAATTCATCAGCTTCTATCAAAGAGAGTGGAGAGGTTTGTTCGTCAGATGTAGTTTTAATGGGAGGAGCCTCATGATCTTCAACAATGATTGAAGATGTTGAAGGTGAGTCTTCATGAACTAAGAGGTGGTTATTTTTTTTTAGGTTGTTGTGCCGTGGATTGATGGGTGTATCAGAAGACCTCTTCTAAAAAATATTTTCAATACATTGACGAACAAATTATCCAAATCTTCTTTGGATGGAGTATTCATTGTTTCTGCTGATGAATTATTATTGTTGAATCGTTGGAGTACGGGTTCTAAACAATCGTGTTCAGAATCCATTGCTGTAAGCTCGTCAAACTTGATATAAATGGTTTCTATAATCTTTTTGGTGCGTCGGTTATAGATTCGAAACCCTCTTGATGTTTCCGAATAACCAATAAAAACCCCAATGTCTGCTTTTGGTTTCATTTTACCAAAATCATCTCGGTCATTTGTTGGATAACCCAATGAGCCAAACACATGAAAATACTCAACATTTAGCTTTTGTCTGCGTAATAGCTCATAAGGTGTTTTGTTATGTCGTGTAGAATTGATGATCGATTTTGAGTAAAACAAGTTGTAGCCACGCTCCTCGCCAAAGAAATTTAGGTAATCGAGAAAAGATAAGCATTGTTGTTTGGGTTTCGAATTTATACAACTTAGTGCTGCTACTTATACAAGTTACTATTGATGTTCTACTTAGTGCTGCTGGTGAAGAATGCTAAAGATTCAAGAAAATAGACTAAGTTGTTAGTACTGTTAGTTTAGTTAGTACTGCCAGTACATTGTTAGTAGTGCCAGTTAGAGTTAGTACTGTTAGTAGTAAGTTAGTACTGCTAGCATATATAGATAGTACTGCTTAAGTGATATGCATGAGATATATTAGGAATAGATATGCATGATCACTTAACGCGTTTTGTAAGCCTATTAGGGTTTCCTTGGTGTATAAAAGGAACCCTACGACATTAGCTAGAAATACAAGTTAAAAATACAAGTTTCACAAATATTCATAGTTAGTAATCTGTAACCTAGCAGATTAATAGTAATCAAAGTTCTGTTTTATTCATTTTTATTCTTAGCAGTATAAGTAGTTTCGCATAACCTTAATTGTTTATATTCATTGTTTCTCTTGTAGTTAGTTTGGATCTATCCAGATTAGCTACCACCCTTAACAGGCTAGAAAGATCTATTCATTGGGATCAACAAGTGGTATCAGAGCTTGTTGAGAAACTCTGAGTAAGAAGAATCAAAACAGATCTATTATAAACCTTTACCTTTCAGATCTATTCAATGGCAAGAGAAGATGAATTTCATAATGATAATCCACCACCACCACCACCACCACCAGTTACACCTACATAACATGCCCCTCACACTCTGTCAACTATTAAACTCCCTATTCTGAAGAAAGGTGAGTATGACATATGGGCCATGAAAATGGAACATTACTTGGGGCATACAGATTATCCTATATGGGAAATCATACAAAAGGGAAATGGTCCAGTACAAGTCTCAACAGATACAAATGGACAAATAAAGGTTTTACCTCCCAAAACTGCTGAAGAGATTTTGGCTAGAGAAAGAGAAAGAAAAGCAAGAACCACCTTGCTTATGGCTATACCAGAAGACCATTTAGCAAAGTTTCACAAAATGACTAATGCTAAAGAAATGTGGGAAGCTATCAAATCCAGATTTGGTGGCAATGATGAATCTAAGAAGATGCAGAAATACATTCTCAAGCAACAATTTGAAAGCTTTTCTGTATCCAACTCAGAAGGATTGCACAAAGGTTATGATAGGTTTCAGAGTCTTCTGAGTCAACTTGAGATTCATGGTGTAGGTGTCTCCACTGAAGATGCCAATCAGAAGTTTCTTAGGTCTTTACCTGCTTCCTGGTCCTAAGTATCCTTGATTATTGAGGAACAAGTAGGCGTAGATCTCTTAGCTTTCGATGATCTTCTATAACAATCTTAGAGTCTTTGAGTCAGATATTAAAGGCTCTACTGCATCATCTTCAAGCACATAGAATGTAGCATTTGTTTCTTCTGAAAGCACTAACAATACTAATGATGTTAGTACTGCTTATGGTGTTTCTACTTCTTCTGGCTATAACTCACAAAAGGAAGGCTCTTCATCATACACTGATGAACTCAAGTACTCCTTCTTTGCTAATCAATCAAGTGGTCCACAATTGGATTATGAAGATCTTGAACAGGTTGATGAGTTTGATTTGGAAGAAATGGATTTGAAATGGCAAGTGGCCATGATTTCCATGAGATTGAAGAAGTTTTACAAGAAGACAGGGTAAGGCTGCAATTTGATGGCTGTCAAGGAACCAGTTGGCTTTGGCAAGACCAAGGTTGAGTGCTTCAATTGCCATAACACATGGCACTTTGCTAGAGAGTGCAGATCAAAAGGAAATCAAGAAAGCAAAAGGAGAGATGCAGGGAACACTAGATATAAAGCAAAAGACAATGGGAGGAGGATCCTGGAAAACAAGAGGAAAACCTAAAGCTTTAGTAACTCTTGATGGGGAAGTGTTGATTGGACTTGTCTGCAGAGGGATGAGCAAGCGAAACTTTGCTTTGATGGCTTAAGCAATTCAGGCTCGACACTGATGGTAACATGTGTTCAAACAGAATGTGTGGATATCTTATGTAAACTTAAAAAATTATATGATGAACAAAGAGAACAACTTGGTGATGCTAGTATAGAAATTCAAGCCTATACTCAAGCTTTAAAAAAGGTATAGGCTTAATTAGTTGCTCATTAGAAAAATCAACTTTGGTATAAGGAAAAGATTAGATTTATGAAAATTGATTTAGATGATAAAACTGATGTGCTCACATATCATAAGAAACTATTAGCAGAAGCTGTAAAAGAAAAAGAAGAATTAAAACCATAACTTGAGAATTTTTCAACGTTCTTCTAAAGGCCTTAGTAAACCGCTAAATAGTCAGATGAGTACTAGGGACAAATCTAGGCTTGGGTATGGAAATCAAATACATAAAGGTGTCTTAAGTTATAAAAAACAAGTTCTTGAAAGTGTATTTGCCAGTAGGTCAAGTGATGTAGAAGATAGTCCTGTATATGATAGATTTGTAAAAGTTGAAGGAATGCATGCAGTTCCTCCTCCAATGACAGGAAACTACATGCCTCCTAAATATGATTTTGGAATAGATGAGTCAAATTTTAAAATTAAGATCCCCAAAATAGTCTCTAAAACTAGTGGAGTCTGATGCTAAGGCTAGTGATTTGACTCATGTAAACATTTTTAGTGTAGAAACACTTGAATCTGTGCCTGAACCAGTTGTAGTTGAACCTAAAGTTGTTAGTCACCTAAAAGGGGTTTTTTGGTCATGATGCTCTATCATGGGACTATGAGTAGACAGTGATGATGAATATGTGATTGGAACCTTTAAAAGAATAGGAAAACCTAGTTTTGCTTTTGTTATATATATAAGCATGTAAAAACTCATAAGGGGAAACTATTTAAAGAACAAAAAATGGTAGTTCCAAGTCCTAAATGTTGACAAGAGTTTATGGAATGGTTTACTGTCAAACATAGCTAGGTTGGGATTTAGATTCACTAAAAAGGCTTGTTTTATATGTGGTAGTTTTAGCCATCTTAATAGTGTTTGTGATTTTCATGAGAAAAGAATGGTAAGCAGGTTGAAATTAAACAAACAGAAGGGTATGGGTAACTTTCAAAAATGACTAGTGTGGAACAATGTGCAAAGATTGAATCACCAAAACAAGTTTGTTCCAAAAACAGTACTAACTAAAACTGGCATATTTTCAGTTAATACTGCTAGACAAAATCCTTTTAGTCAAGCAGCAGAAACTAGTACTGCTACAAAAATTTAATACTGCTAGACCCATTGTGAATGAAATCAGACCAAGAAATACTTTTTATAAGTCTCATTCACCTATTAGAAGGCCATTTAATAAATCAACAGCACCAAAAGCAAATTTTACAAATCATAAAGTAAATATGCTGGGGGACAAACAGTAGTGCTATTAGGGGCTATAGGGAAACTGCTGTTAAGGCTCTGCAGGTAGTAATTGGAGACCCAAAAGACTTATTAGAACAAAGTTCCAAATACAATTGTGAATCAAACTTATTAAAATTGTTAATTTTAGAAGATCCTAGGCAGACCAGTCTGCAATGGTTTGAGTCCCTATAGAAAAACTAATTCTCTTTTGTTTGATATGCAGGGTGATCCACAAGTTGCTTTAAAAGATATAGATTTTTTTTTGATAGTGGATGCTTAATCCCTAAAGCATAAATTATAGGGAGGACAGTATGCAACAAATGGAATTGATGGAATTTGTACAAAATTGTGTGACTTGGTGAGCAAAATGAATAGAGAGAAATTGTGAGCTTAAAATAGAAAGAGAGTTATGAGCAAAAAACAAAAAAGAGTGAATTGGTGTAGCAAACGAAATAAGCAGATAATGTGTGAGCATAAAAACAGAAAGAGAGAAAGTGAGATTGGTGATGGAAAAGCTCTTTGGAGGAATTTCAAGTTAATACTGGTCTCTTCAAGTTAGTACTGCTGGGCATTACTTAGTACTACTGGGTATTGCTTAGTACTGCTAACCATCTTTTAGTACTGCTGGGCTTAAAGTTAGTACTGCTAGGCTAATTTTAGTACTGCTAGAAGACCGTTAGTACTGTTTGACCCATAACTAAATTTCCTTCCTAATTTCTAGCCGTTGCTAAATTTCTGCCAACTGCCATGCTTATAGGCTATAGGGTTTGACTAATTGAAGATTTCTTGATCTTTTTATAAACTTAAAAGATTTCTTCAAGATAAGTACAAATCTTCATCAGTTGGTGACACTTTAAACTCTTAAATACTCTTCTCATATATCATTAACTCTACCAATCATCCGTATTCTCTCTCACAACATTCCCAGAACTTAATCAACCTTTTATTCATCAAATGGCTACTTTGGAGTTTTACGACAAGCACAACATGGTGGCATACTTGGAGAAACCAGAGGGAAATGCAGAGTTTCATCAGATCATTGATTTCCTAACTACTAGTTACATTTACTATGCCCCCACAGAGAATCCAACAATATATGCTTCATTTATCAAACAATTTTAGACAAAAGCTACTGCTAGCACAAATGTTAATGGAGAAGTAGAACTAACTGCTAGCATAGATGGACAAGCCAAGACCATCATTGAAGCATCCATAAGAAGACATCTGAAGTTGGAGGACAATGGTGGAATTACTTCTTTACCCAATACAGAGATATTTGAGCAACTTGCTCTCATGAGGTATGCAACTGATTCTGATAAGCTTACATTTTAAAAGGGTAATTTTTCACCACAGTGGAGGTTTTTCATTCATATAATCCTCTACTGCTTGAGTCCTAAAAAGACTTCTTGGGAGCAGTTTAGCAGCAATATAACTACTGCTATTATCTGCCTGGCAACAAACAGAACATTTAATTTCTCAAAATTCATCTTTGATGGAATGGTAAAGAATTTGGATAACCCTTATAAGTTTTTGATGTATCCTAGATTTATCCAAATTTGTTTAAACAAGCAAAGGAGACTTCTTCAACCCCACACAAGAACCTATCCCACTCCTGTACTTACACAGAAAGTTTTTAATAACATGAAGCGAGTTACAAGGGGTTATTCTGGTGAAGACATTCCTTTATTTCCTTCCATGATCATGTACCTGAAACATCTCATTAAGAATCACATTCACTATCCTTATCACCCTCAACATACACCAGTTGTGCTTTTAACTTCACACCTCCCATCATATGAACTACACCTACTGCAGAGGAGCCTGCTCCAATGCCCATGAATTACCTCTCCAAAGTGTTCAATCACTTTGACGTGATGAGGGTAGTGTGTCACTTAATGAATTGATGGATTTGGTTACTCAGTTAACTAATAAAGTTGGAAGCTTGGAGAATGAATTGACAAACACCAAGAAGGTTTATGGTTCTGCTATTACCAAGCTAGTCAAAAGAGTGAAGAAGTTGGAGAAGCAAGTCAAGACAGGCAAAGCTAGGAGAAGAACAAAGATAGTTCTTTCAGAAGATGAAGCTGTAGAGGAGGATTCTTCCAAACAAAAGGGAAAAAAACGGGGGGAGTTTGATTGAGACTTAGACATGGATGCTGATATTTCTTTAGTTCCTCTACATGATGCAAAGATTCAGGAAAAGATTAGTGATGATACTAAGGTATTGCTAGAAGAGGAAAAGACTACTAAATTAATAGAAGAACTTACTGGCTTGTGGAAGATCAAGGAAGTGGTGAAAAAGGGGAACAAGAGGTTACTACTGCTGATACTGCACTTAATACTGCTAGTGTACAATTGTAGTAGTGGAACTCCTGAGGTTAGTACTGCTGCTGCAAATTGGGTAATTTAGAAGAAGTGCAGAGAAGAGGAAAGATAAAGGTAAATCAATCATGATTGAAGATGAATCTGTTCAAAAGAAGTCCAAGAAGCAACTAGAACAAGAAAGGCTTAGTCATGAAGAAGCCATTAGATTACAAGAACAGATTGATGAGGAAGAAAGAAAAAGGATTGCAAGAGATGCTGAAATTGCTAAACATTGCAAGAAGAATATGATAAAGCTGGAAAGAAAGAAGCTGTAGCTGAAGTTGATACTGCTCATGTTATTGATTGGAATGATCCTTCTGTAATAAGGTATCATGCACTTCAAATAGACCTAGATCTGTAGCTGAAGTCAGGAAGAATATGATTATGTACTTGAAGAATCAGGGAGGCTACAAGATGAAAGATTTCAAAGGAATGAGCTATGATGATATAAGACCAATCTTTGAAAAAGTATGGGATCAAGTTCATTCATTTGTGCCTATGGATTCTAAAGAAGAAGTTCAAAGACTAAAAAGAGCAGGTCAAGATGTTGAAGCAAAACCTGCTAAAAGACAAAGAACTGAAGAAGTTTCAGAGTTAGTTCAAGAGCAAACAAATGAAGAACCAAAAACAGATGCTTAACTGTCTCAAGAAACAACTGAATCAAAGGGTAATTTATAGTTCAGATGAAGGAATAAAGTTGAGCTCTTCAAACCAAATACCCAATAATTGGATGGGAAGTTTACTCTAAAGACACTATGCAATTTTGTAAAATCATCAGAGTAGGCACTTACACAGAGATGTATTAAGGTTTTTGAAGACATACTTAAGAATTTTGACAAGGATGGATTTGGTCAAATTATGGGTGCTTGTTCAGAAAGATAAACTCATCAGGACTTACTGAGATAAAGAGAATAGATTTGTGGGGTGAATAAAGATGTTATTTGAACCAGATGACACAAAATCTTTTAAGAACTTTAGAAATATATGCATGATTCTTTGAAAATAGTGGTTATATGATCTGTGGGAGTTCATCATGCATCTATAGAGAATGGACAAGATATATTCATGCTGGTTGAAAAGGATAATCCATTGACAAAGGGACTTGATACTTTGATGGTGTTGTACAAGCTAAGAGTGGAATCAACAGTCGGATGGCAGCGAGCTTTTGAGAAGATCTACAACTATAGCAAACAATCCAAGAAACTAAAGTATTTGGAAGCATCCTCAGCAGAGTACATGGCAAATCACAAGTTTAGGGGAGGCAAAATGGTAGTTTGGTTTGGAAAACAATGTTAAGGTTCATTATGATATTTGGGATGAGAATTGAGAGGTTAATACTGGCAGGACAAAACTTAGTACTGCCAGGCCAAAACTTAGTACTGACGGTACTAAGATTGAAAGTATGAAGCTAGAAGCCATGGTGAAGGAAAGAAGGACATTTAAGTGTTGGTTTCACTACCACAAAACAAATGGTCATCAGTTCACTATGTTTAACAGACATCAAGAACTGGCTAGTCTAGAGCAAACGACTTCTGGTAAAGACTTCTCAAATCCGTTAATGGCTGATAGTTTGCCAAAAACTATATGGTTCTCACCTCACCATGATTTACAGTAAAGAGTTGGCTAGTCCAAAGAAAATGGCTCTTGGTAAAGACATCTCAAATCCGTTGATAGTTGATAGTTTAGTCAAAACTATATGGTTATCAATGCACCATATTATTGCAATGAAGCATTGGTTATTCCAGAACAAACGGCTACTGGTAAAGAAATATCAAATCCGTTTATGGCTGGTAGTTTGCCAAAAACTTCAAGGCCAACTTAGTTGGTATAGTTGTGTTGCTGAGATACTGAGATGGTGACCAAAGACTAGAAGCTAAAGAATTTCAAGTTTACTAAGTTAAAAAAGAGTTTAAGAAAAAGCAGATTAAAGAGTAGCAGTGTGTTTGGATACATCCTCCTAGTGTTCAAGATGCTCAAACTGAAGAAACATGAAGGTTAACAAGTGAACATCATGTTTAAAGGAGGATTGTTGGGTTTCAGAGGTTCCTACAACTTAGTGCTGCTACTTATACAAGTTACTACTGCCAGTTCTACTTAGTGCTGCTAATGAAGACTGCTATAGATTCAAGAAAATAGACTAAGTAGTTAGTACTGTTAGTTATAAATAGTTAGTATTGCCAGTACATTGTTAGTACTGCCAGTATAGTTAGTGCTGTTAGTAGTAAGTTAGTACTGCTAGTTAGTACTGTTAGGAGATATGCATGAGTTATTATAGGAATAGATATGCATTATCTCTTTACACGTTTTGTAAGCCCATTAGGGTTTTCCTTGGTGTATAAAAGGAACCCTACGGCATTAGTTAGAAACAAGTTTCATATACAAGTTTCACCAATATATAGTTACTAATCTGTAACCTAGCAAATTAATAGTAATCAAAGTTCTGTTTCATTCATTGTTCTTCTTAGCAATATAAGTTAGTTTCCGCATAACTTATATTGTTCATAGTAATTGTTTCTCTTGTAGTTTGTTTGGATCTATCCAGATAGGCTACCACCCTTAACAGGCTAGAAAGATCTATTCAAAATTGGGATCAACACAAATGCTTACAAAAAGGTATATTCACAAGTAATAAAGCCATTTAACAAGTACTCTGCAAACAAAAACAATATTTTCAATAAAAAGGTTAATACTGTAAGGGTAAAAGATACTACTGCTAGGGATAGAGCAGTAGTAAGTGAAAACAAGGGAAAAGGGGTTAATGTTGTTAAGGCCTCAGCATGCTGGGTTTGGAAAGCCAAAAATAGTAGTGCATCAAATACTTTCAAGAAATATTCTTACATTGATGCACGAGGCAGATCCAAGTCTATAATGGCTTGGATCCCCAAAAGAGTCTAATTCTCTTATTTTATGTGCAGGGCAACCCACAGCAGAAGGAGTACAAGGAAAAAGGAGTTATTGACAGTGGTTGCTCTAGGCACATGACTGGAAACAAATGCTATCTTACTGAATATGAAGATTATGATGGTGGTTTTGTTTCCTTTGGAGATGGTAAAGGTAGAATTTCTAGAAAAGGTAAAATCAAAACAAGAACATTGGATTTTGATAATGTGTACTTTTGTAAGGAGCTTAAGTATAACTTGTTTAGTGTGTCACAAATTTGTGACAAAAAGAATAATGTTCTTTTTACTGACACTGAATGTCTTGTCTTATCTTCTGACTTTAAGCTACTTGATGAAAGTCAAGTCTTGCTGAGAGTTCCAAGAAAGGATAACATTTATAGTGTTGACCTAAAGAGTGTTGTTCCCACTAAAGGTTTAACTTGCCTCTTTGCTAAGGCCACAATTGATGAATCCAATTTATGGCATATGAGGCTTGGTCACATAAACTTTAAAAACATGAACAAACTTGTAAGGGGAAACCTTATTAGAGGTTTGCCTTCAAAGATTTTTAAAAATGATCATTCTTGTGTTGCTTGTCAGAAAGGAAAGCAACACAAAGCCTCTTGTAAGGCCAGACTTGTGAACTCTATCAGCAAACCCTTACATATGCTTCATATGGACCTATTTGGTCCTACAAATGTTAAGAGTTTAATGAAAAAGTCTTATTGCCTAGTTTTCACTGATGACTTTAGTAGATTTTCTTGGGTATTCTCTTTTGCCACTAAGGATGAAACTAGTGGGATATTAAAGACCTTCATAACTGAAATAGAAAATCAACTAGACTATAAAGTAAAAGTTATCAGATGTGATAATGGAACTGAGTTCAAAAATAGTGTAATGAATCAGTTCTGTGAAACAAAGGGTATTAGGAGGGAATTCAGTGTTGCTAGGCAAGTTTGATGGAAAAGATGACGAGGGATTTTTTGTTGGGTACTCAGTGGTTAGCAAAGTCATGAGAGTATTTAACAACAGGACCAGGATAGTTGAAGAGACCTTAAACATTAGATTTCCTGAAAATGTACCTAATGTGACAGGAAATGGACCAGATTGGCTTTTTGATGTTGATTCTTTGACAATATCTATGAACTATGTGCCAGTTGTTGCAAAAAATCAAACTAATGGTATTGCAGGAACTAGAGATAACATTGTCACAGGTCAAGCTGAGAAGAAGTCAGAACCTGAATAAGAATACATCCTAATACCTATCTGCATAACTCATCAATTAATCTCTCAAGGTCCTAAGGATAGTAAAGAAGATGCAGGAGTAAAGCCTACAAAATTTGATGAAAGTGAAGCTTTAGATAAAGATGGGAAGGATGAAAAAGACACAGGAAGTAAGTTTGAAAGGCTACTTCAACTGGAAAAGCAGCCTAACAGTACTAATAGTTTTAATACTGTTGGTACACCTGTTAGTGCTGCTGGACCATCTTTTACTAATGATGATCCATCATCACCAGTTAATGCTGCTAGAACTTCTAAGGAACATCTATTTGAACAATTTTCTCCTTTCAAAAATGCAATTACTCTTCGAGATGTTCCAAATGTGTTTTCAATTGATGATACTGGAATTTTTGGTAATGCTTATGATGATGAAGATGTGGGTGCAGAAGTTGACCTAAACAACTTGGAAACAACCTTGAATGTCAGTCTTATTCCCACAACGAGAATTGACAAGGATCATCCTAAAGACCAGATCATTGGAGACTTTAATTCAGCTATTCTAACAAGGAGAATGACCAAGATTACTAATGAACATGCTATGGTATGTTACATTAATAAGCAGAGGAGAACAGATCACAAAGATTATCAGAACTACTTATTTGCTTGTTTTCTCTCTCAAATGGAACCCAAGAAAGTGATTCAAGCTCTGGAAGATCCAAGCTGGATAGAAACAATGCAAGAGGAGCTTCTACAATTTCAACTTCAGAAGGTTTGGACACTGGTTAATCTACCTAATGGCAAGAGGCCATTGGAACCAAATGGGTCGTTATAAAACAAGTAGTTAGAGAGGAATTGTCATTAGAAATAAGGCAAGACTAGTTGCACAAGGTTACACCCAAGAAGAAGGCATTGATTATGATGAGGTTTTTGCTCCTGTTGCTAGGATAGAAGCAATCAGATTATTTTTGGCCTAGGCATCATTTATGGGGTTTATTGTGTACCAGATGAATGTGAAGAGTGCCTTCTTATATGGTACTATTGAAGAGGAGGTATATGTTTGCCAACCTCCTGGTTTTGAAGATCCATAATTCCTTGACAAAGTGTATAAGGTAGAAAAAGCTTTATATGGTCTACATCAAGCTCCTAGAGCCTGGTATAAGACCTTGTCTACCTACTTAATTAGAAATGGATTTAGAAGAGGCACTATTGATAAGACTTTGTTCATCAAGAAAGACAAAGGTGATATCTTGTTAGTTTAGGTGTATGTTGATGATATCATCTTTGGGTCTATAAAGAAGTCTTTATGTGATGAGTTTGAAGGTTTGATGCACAAGAGATTTCAGATGAGTTCTGTGGGGGAACTCACTTTCTTCTTAGGATTACAAGTACAACAGAAGGAGGATGGAATCTTTATTAGCCAAGACAAATATGTGGCTGAAATATTGAAGAAGTTTGATTTTGCCACTGTGAAGACAACAAGCACTCTAATAGAGACTAATAAGGCATTGGTTAAGGATGAAGAAGCTGAAGCTGTAGATGTTCATTTATACAGATCAATGATTGGATCATTGATGTACTTAACAGCTTCTAGGCCTGACATAATGTTTGTTGTTTGTACTTGTGCAAGGTTCCAAGTTACTCCTAAAATCTCACATCTTCATGTTGTGAAGAGGATCTTTAGATACTTGAAAGGTCAACCTAAATTGGGCCTTTGGTATCCTAGGGATTCACCATTTGACTTGGAAGCTTTTTCTGATAGTGATTATGCTGGAGCTAGCCTTGACAGGAAATCCACAACAGGAGGTTGTCAATTTCTTGGCAAAAGGTTGATTTCATGGCAATGTAAAAAGCAAACTATAGTTGCCAACTCTACTACTGAAGCAGAGTATGTTGCTGCTGCAAATTGCTGTGGACAAGTGTTGTGGATCCAAAATTAGATGCTTGATTATGGGTTTAATTTCATGAACACTAAGATTTATATTGATAATGAAAGCACCATTTGTATTATGAAGAATCCAGTGTTTCATTCTAAAACCAAGCACATTGAAATAAGGCACCATTTCATCAGAGATTCTTATGAGAAGAGGCTCATTCAAGTGATTAAGATACATACAGATCACAATGTTGCAGATCTTCTCACAAAGGCATTTGATGTTAGCAGGTTTAACTTTCTGATTGCTAGCATTGGATTACTTAATCTCTGAAGATATGTTTGTTAGACTAATGATTAATATGGTTTGGAGATAGTATTAGAGATAAATTTGGAAATAAAACTGGTAGTTGTAAGGTAATGCTGCTAGGCAAGATTTAGTACTGCTAGGCAAAAGTTTATACTGCTAAGTATAATTAGTACTGCTAGTTATACTTAAGACTGCTAGTTCAAACTGTTAGTCATAATTAATACTGTTAAACAAGAAAATACTTTAGATTGTGTATTCTTGGTTTTGGACTAACATTTGCAGGCTAAGCATATTGAGTACATGGTATTGAATGCTTCACCTCTGAAGTATTGATTGAGGGGAGACTAATTATGTCAATATGCAGTCAAGAATGGATGGAAGGACATGTAACATCAAACTAAAGTGTGTGAAGATTCAAACACATAGGCAAGCCAAAAGAGGTTGGGACACTAAGATACCTCAGTCTGGTGGTCTCCCTGAAAAGGTTGGTGATAAGGCTGTCCATAAGGAGTTGGGTGACAGAATGAAAAGGGTTGCCACTACTGCTTCTAGCTTAGAAGCAAAGCAGGATAGTGGTAACATCAATAGGACCCAATCCATGGCAACACTTAATGAGCCAAGTCCTTAGGGAACTGGTTTAGGTAGTGGTCCCAGGTGCCAAGAAACCATATTGGGGTTCAGTAAGAAAAACGATAATAAGAGATATTATATGTACAACAGGAAAGAGAGAGTGTGCAGGAAAAACAGCCAGGAGTGTTTTAGTGAGAAAAAGTAAAATGAAGAGAATTATTGTGAGTTTAAATTCAGAAAAGAGAGATTGGAGAATCAAAATGATGATGGAAATGTTTTTGGGAAGAAATTAGGGTTAATATGTGTCTTTAATGTTAATGCTGTCAGCCTCTTAAACGTTAATTGCTGCTAAGCTTTTTTAGGAATTAACTCATTTAGGACGTAGTACAGTACTGCCAAGTCCTCGGGGCCAGGTATGTAGTCAGGCGATGGTGGAACCTGATAAGCAGCCATTATGTAAGCATATGGGTCCTCTGGCATAATGGGTGGTCCATCGACTCCTGGTGAACCAATGTCTGACCCATCCTCAAATGGACTGGACACTGCCGTGTAGGTGACCGTGGAATCTTCCGAATCTGACATAACCGTATCTGAAACTCCAACATAACTTATATTAGTATTTAATATAAGACTCTTATAGTAATATACATTTATATCATAACATGTATATCAATCATGAATATCAATCATGCATGCATCTAGCCTAACCGACTAATGCACAATTAGTGTATGTATGTCCCGTGAAAACCCCTTTGTATGAATGCAATGTTTGAAAACGGTTATAGTCCAGCAAAAACATTTGACCTGGTTCTCTATAACCTTGGCTCTTGATACCAATCTGTAACACCCCCAAATTGGGTCGCAGCGGAATAAGGGTCCGGGGCGTGTTACTTCTCAGATCAATAACACAAGATAATATAAGAACGACCAAAAAGTCGTTTAAAACTGATACATTGGATTTAATAAAGTATGTGTTACAAAAGCCCGAAGCTTTACTTGTTTACTTGTTATTATTACAAAGATTTCCAGCCCATAACAGATATACAAAATGTAATGCGACTAAATCTTTAATGCATGACTTCAAAATATAACCACCAATGTATCCTTCGCACCTCGTGCTTAATGACCTCCTGAAAAACATTGCATTTAAAAACGTCAACATAAAGTTGGTGAATTTCATAGGTTTATGTAAATGTATATGCAGGACCGCAAGACTTTCCCAGTGATAATGCAACAGATGCAGACATCACAAAATGCAATTACGTTTGCCTAAGCTCATGACACCAAAGCTTGACATAATTGAATACAATATATAAATATTGCCTACATTGCCCGTG
The DNA here is from genome assembly GCA_026074375.1 of Tanacetum coccineum. Classification (NCBI taxonomy): domain Eukaryota; kingdom Viridiplantae; phylum Streptophyta; class Magnoliopsida; order Asterales; family Asteraceae; genus Tanacetum; species Tanacetum coccineum. The sequence goes on from BQNB010016216.1 coordinate 21,041, forward strand.
ATGATGTTCAACCCATAACATCCAGTATCCGACATGATATACGTTTGTTTCCAGTGATAGCTAGTCACCCGAACGGGGAGGTCAATCCCAAATAGATCTATCTACAATCATTCGCGCTCACTTTCTAGTAATTGACAGTTCATGATTCATGGGCATAGTGGGTTATCGCTACTTAGGCAAAACGTATTCATAATAAAATGTACACTTGCGTCCAATTTGTAAAACATGCATATGTTTCTCACCCCAAAAACTTGTAAATTAATAATTGTAAAATATAGGGCTATGAACTCACCTTGAGTGAGTAAACTGATAACAAAATATCCCAAGTAAAAACGTTTCACGCTAATGCTCGAATGCAACCTAGTTAATATAGGTCGAATCAGTATTCAAGTACGTTGTCTAACAACAACTGTATATAAGCCTATATAGTTATCATCGTACTATCATTCGGGCTATCATAATTTAAGAGGTCATGACATGACGTACGAGGAGTTAGGACACTTTAAATCGTAAATCCAACAACCCGTCAATACGCCATCCGAAGAATCCTCATTATGAAATTCCCTAGTAATATAGCACTTCGATAACTAATAACATATATGTTATCCCACTAGTTTAATCCATTACACAACTATAATCTATACCAAGATGCTAGAAAATGAGAAGAAATCTTAGAGAGAGAAAGTAGAGAGAGAAACAAAGATGGAATGTTAGATTAGAAAAAATGGAGAGTTACAAATGAAATGAAAATGTAACCAACACCCTTCACCAAGTGTGGTGAAGGGATATATATACCCTTTTGCCTTAAGTGAGGCGTATGGGCTTCTAAATGGGTCGGGCTTGGTTTAACTTGGGCTTCGAGCCCGAAACACGGACAATATTAGATTACAATCCAAGCCCGTAAACCCGACTAGCCTATTACAATACAAGATCTAGTTTGACTTTCTAAGACCGATAACATTCTTGTTTGACTTAATCTGCCATGAAATAGTAACTTTTTATTAAATTTGTTTTATAAAGTATTTAGGCATCGTAAACTGAAACTAGCGTATCTTCTTCGTTATAAATCGGATTTTCGAGTTCTTATCATTTTGGAATCCTCATGGTGATGTACTATATTTATAAATCATAAAAGGTCTGTCAACAAATTCGGACCAAAACAGGAGGTTTGGAGTTTGTGATTATAACATGTTTTTAAGCTCGATTTTGTACCATTAAGCTTCAACACTTAATTGCACATACTTTACATCAATTATATCTTATGTATTACATATATAAAATCCATTAGTTCATACTTTGCTCATGTGAGTCCAAGATAACAAGTTTAACATGTTATTTACATCATTTTCATTTGCAACTTATCAAGTTAACATAAAAACCCTAATTTGCACTTATACATGTTCATACTTAACCAAATCGATAAAACAACTGTATACATTCCGTTAAACATGATATTTACATCCATATGATATGTAAATAAGCTTCACAAAATTTATATCATATGTAAAAATCTCATTTTACATATAAAAGTACCCTAAATGGTGATTTAATAGATAGAACATACATGAACACATAAAAACCATATTTATGAAATGATTAGCTTTATTATAACCTTGCTTTCGGCGCGATGAGTAGAGAAGAGAATAATAATCACACCCTTGTGATTAACACTCTTGGCTTGAAAATATAGGATGAAAACCCTAATTTTCCCAAGAAACCCTTATCTTCCTTTTCTTGCTTCCTTCCTTGTAAATGGTTAACCAACTCTTGAATCCTTCTTAGAATACCTTAAATATGATGTGTGTATGCTTGTATAATGATAGAAAATCAAGCAAGGGATTTGGTTTTATGGCTATTTTGAGCCGTGGGTTGCTTAAGAGAGAAAGAGAGATTGTTTTTGTTTTTCTAGTAATGAAATGAAGAGTATGCACTCCCTTAACACTAGTGCATGCATATATATAGCAAGGTATGAAGATATTTGTGTCAAGTGGAAGTATGCAAGGTGCAAGTGCTTAGGGAGAAGCTAGGGCTTATCTTGATAAGATTTGGCTAGTCATTGATGAGTCATGGTTCAAGTTGCATGCTAGATCTTTTATGAAGATATTTGTGATGGTTCTTGGTCTCATCTTGGCTTTCCTAGTCATTATACACGAAATTATATATGTGTATAAGTTAGGATATGCTTTTGGTCTTTTATATAATGTATACTTGCATTATATGAAGTATAATGTAGCATAGACTTAGAAAAATGTATAACTTGTACATTGTAGGGTTTGGTTTGAATTATTTAATGAATAATATGTATAATGTGATAAATACTTAAAGTTTTAAATAAACTTTATTTATTGGGTACAAATTTTGGGTATTGGATGAAGCGTAGGATAAGTTCAACGTGCTTCCGGACGGCTTAACGTATTTATCGCGAAAGTGAAACATATGTAAAACCCAATAAAAATAACATGTGCAATGTTAATAATTATCCTCTAAATAATCATATAACACTTTCTTGATGTAAACATTTAATTGTTTAATGCCCATTTATATTGAATGATCATTTTTAGTTTACGCGATTTAACTTAACGTTTACGGTTTAAGAGCAAACGCGTAAAACCCTAAAAATAAATTGTGCATTACATAATGTCGTACAATGACCTAAAACACGAGGTGTTATAGTCTTCCCCCATTAAATGAGCCTTGTCCGCAAGGCTTATGACACGGCACTTGACGATGGTGCTGTCTTGGTGAAGAGGTGCGGATATTTCTTCCTGAATTGATCTTCACGTTCCCATGTAAACTCAGGGCCCCGCCTAGAGTTCCATCGAACCTTGACAATTGGGACACGGCTTCGCCTCAATTGCTTGACTTCGCGATCCATGACTTCCACAGGCTCTTCAACAAAATGAAGCTTGTCATCCACTTGGAGTCCTTCCAACGGAACGACTAATGGATCGTCAGAATAACATTTCTTCAAGTTGGATACATGAACGTATGTGGACCTCTGCTCAGCTCTGAGGAAGCTCATCTTGTAAGCACTGCGCTCAACCTTTTTTCAACATCTTGAAAGGTCCGACATATCTAGGATTTAACTTCCCTCGTTTTCCAAAATGTACGACCCCTTTCCAAGGCGAAACCTTCAGTATAACTTTATCTCCAACTTGAAACTCCATCGGTTTACGCTTTAAATTAGCATAGCTCTATTGTTGATCTCGAGCGGTTTAAATCCTTTGTTTGATCTGGATGATCCTATCCGTTAATTCTTGCACTAATTCTGGACCAGTGAGTTGAACTTGTCCAACCTCGGCCCAACACATGGGTGAACGACACTTTCGACTGTAAAGTGCTTCAAACGGTGCAGCCTTAATGCTAGCATGATAACTGTTATTGTATGAAAGCTTGTCCATGGCAATGTTTAACCTAACCATTTCCAAAGTCGATTACGCAAGCACGTAGCATATCCTCGAGAGTTTGGATGGTTCTCTCGCTTTGTCTGTCGGTTTCCGGATGATATGCAGTACTCATATCCAAACTTGTACCCAAAGCCTTCTGAAGTGACTTCCAGAAATTTGATGAGAACCGAGGGTCACGATCACAGATAATTAAGACATGTATTCCATGCTTCGTGACTACCTCCTTTAGGTGCATTTCAGTAGTTTATCAAAGGATCGTTTTTCTCATGGATAAAAATGGCAGGGACTTTGTAAGTTCGGTCAAAGATCACCCAAATAGTGTCATAACCCTGTGATGACTTAGGAAGCTTTGTGACAAAATCCATCATGATGTTGTCCCACTTCCATTGAGGTATCTTGGGTTGTACTTAAAAACCTGATGGTCTCTTGTGTTCGGCCTTAACCTTAGCACAGGTCAAACATTTGCTAACATAGGTGGCAATGTTGGCTTTCATATTGGTCGCCATCCATATATAGCTTCTTTATATCATGGTACATTTGTCAGAAACCTGATGAATCAGAGTTATTTAGACTTGTGGGACTCGCTGCATGTATCCAGTCCTTTAAGTCGCATAACATGGTAACCAACTCCTGCCATTTAAGCATAGAGTTCCATCCGCGCGGTGTTCTAACTTTTCCGTTCTAAGTTTTTCCGGATCTTTTGAATTCTCAACCAACATACCTCCAACATCTTTGCTTTTGTTGTTCTCTAGTTTCCGTGCTTCAGTCTGAGCTTTCAGGATTTGTTTAGGAAGATCCAAGCCAATAGTCATGACTAAGGCTCGAACTCTTAATGGTGGTTCTCGTTCCTTCCTACTCAGAGCATCGGCAACAACATTCACCTCCCCCCTGGGTGATAACGAATTTCGCAATCGTAATCACTCAGCAACTCTAACTAGCGATGTTGCCTCATATTTAATTCCTTCTGCATCAAGAATGTGTTGTAAACTTTTGTGATCAATGAACACCCCTCCCCCCCCCCCCCCCCATTTTTTTTTATTTACTTGTTCCGTACAGATAGTGCCTCCAAATCTTTAAAGCGAACACTACTGCCCAAGTTCCATCATGAGTCTTATAGTTCTTTCATGAATTTTTAATGGCGTGATGTATAGAAATCATTTTTCTCTTTTGCATCAAACAGCGCCAAACCCTTATTTTGAAGCATCGCAGTATGGATGATATTCTTCGCTTCCTAGTAAGGCCAGGATTGGTGCACTGCACAGCTTCTGCTTCAACAGTTGAAAAGCTGCTTCTTGTTTATCGCCCTAATCAAACTTGACACCTTCTTGGGTTAGTTTGGTCATTGTCTTGGCGATCTTTGAAAACCCTTCGATGAATCTTCTATAATAGCCGGCAAGGCCTAAAAATTAGCGAATCTCTGTTGGTGTTTTAGGAGACGCCCAATCTTTGATAGATTCAATCTTGGCAGGGTTAACGTGAATACCTTAACAGTCAATCATGTGACCGAGGAATTGTACCTTAGAGATCCAGAATTCATACTTGGAGAACTTGGCGTACAATTCTTCCTTCTTAAGCAATTTCAAGATCTGCCTAAGGTGTTCTTCATGTTCCTTCTTACTTTTGGAGTAGATCAAAATGTCATCGATGAAGACAATTACAAACTTGTCTAGATACGGTTTACACACCCGGTTCATAAGGTCCATGAACACGGCCGGTGCATTAGTCAAACCAAAAGACATGACTTGGAATTCATAGTGACCATGTTGAGTCCTGAATGCATTCTTGGGAATGTCTTCTTCTTGAACTTTCAACTGGTGATACCCTGACCTCAGATCGATCTTTGAATAAATACTCGACCCTTGCAGCTGGTCGAATAGGTCATCGATCCTTGGGAGTGGGTAGCGGTTCTTCACTGTCAGTTTGTTCAATTCCCTGTAATCGATGCACATCCGAAAAGACCCATCTTTCTTCTTTACAAACAGAACCGGAGCTCCCCAGGGTGAGGAACTTGGTCTTATGAAGCCTTTGTCCGTAAGTTCCTGCAGTTGCTCTGCTAGTTCCTTCATTTCGGACGGTGCTAATCTATATGGTGCCCGTGCTACAGGTGTAGCACCCGGTACCAAATCGATTCGAAACTCCACTTGTCGAGTGGGTGGTATACCCGGCAAGTCCTCAGGAAAGACTTCAGGAAATTCTTGAACAACTGGCACATCTTCAAGTCGTTTCTCTTTTGACTTGTCTTCGTCTTTGGTTGCGGTGATATTTGCTAAGAATACGTGACATCCCTTCATTAAATACTCATAAGCCTTAGTACACGAGATGATGTTTAATCGGGTCCCGTGTTTATTGCTGCTTCCATCACCACGAACGATTAAAATTTCATCTCCAAAAGGAATACGAATGATCTTTTCCGCACAGACAATAACATCATGGTACTTTGCCAACCAATCCATACCAATTATCACGTCAAAACTACCTAGTTCTACGGGCATTAGGTCTATGTTGAAAGCTGAATTAGAGGTTCTTAACGTTACAACCCTGGATAATAGTGTTTAACCCAACTATTCGCCCGTCGGCTAGTTCGACATTATAATCATGATCTAATGCAGTCGGAGTGATAACAATTCGAGAGCTAAATGCAGTAGATACAAACCTCCTATCGGCACCGGTATCAAATAAAATAGATGCATATCGGTTGTTTAGGAGCAACGTACCCATGACGACATTGTTGTCTGGGTTTGCCCCTGCATTGCCCATGGCATACACCTTTGCCTGAGCCTTGGCATTTCCAGCCTGATTACCCCAGTTGTTGTTGTTCTTCCATTTTGGGCAAATCCTTCTTGAAATGCCCTTGAGCACCACATTCAAAACAAGCCCTCTGATTAGCCCCAGTGTTGACATTTGGGGGACTCCTGCAGTCACGAGATACATGACCAAATCGGTTGCACTTGTGGCATTTGGGAGCACAAGGACCGTCATGGTAATAGTTACATTTGGGACACAGAGGTTTAGGCCCTCCGTATGGTCTCCTGTCACCATTTCCTGCGGCATAAGCTCTTCTAGTGTTTTGTCTCTTGTTTGGTTGCTGATTCTGGTTGTTCCTGGCGGTGTCATCAGACTTTCTTTTGTTGTTAGCCTGACGTTCAGCCAAGAGTGTCTTCTTGTCATGAGTTCGTGGTGAACTCAATGGGCATCCTGCATAGTTTTTGGCTTAGTTACCATCACACTGCCATGGATCGTGTCGGGCAAGCCACCGACATATTTCTCAATTGGTCTATTCTTATGGAATCATTCATGATGCGATTAGTGCCAGTTCTTGAAAATGTAGGCTATAGGTTACCACATCGTTACCTCTTTACACCTTTCAAAACTCCACATTTCTACAACTATTGATTCTTAATTTACACCCTTGGGCAGTATTTGTCTGTCATCATCTTTTTCAGTGTCCTCCATGGCATTGCATGGGCAGCTTCAGGAGTAGTGGTCTTAACATGGGAATTCCACCATGTAAGAGCATTTCCTTGCAGGGTACACGTAGCAAATTTGACTTGGCATGCTACTGTACAGTTGCTTATGCTGTAGACAGACTCTATCTTTTCAAACCACTGAGTGAGTCCAACAACTTCCTTAGTGCCCTTGAAGTTCAAGGGTTGGCATTTTAGGAAGTCCGGGTAGGTGCATTCACGAGCAACCTACACAGGCCTTCTAACACCCGTTCCTGAAGTATGGCTATCATCGCCATTTCGGGTTGCATCATGTGCTGCTAGTGCAGCAGTAATGCCTTCATTAATCATTACCTGAATTTGGGCGTTGGTGACAGATGTAGTGGTATGAGTGTCTATGACTGGTGTTGGTGTTGCACTTGGGTTTAACCTCGTGGTCCTTCTCTTTGGTGCCATTTTCTTTAAATCAAAAAGAAAACATAATACTCGTTAGAGTTCATAAAATCATAACTATGACATAACATATACACATTAAATAAAATGAGATCACATCACACAGTGAAATGTACAACTGTTATTGAAATTATTCGTGGTATAACCAAATCGACATTCATTTATAATAAATTCGATTTCATAGATAACGTAATCCGTCCATTTCATATATAACTTGGAAAAACATACATGTTCGGTTCAGATACAAGATGATTACTACACTTAGGTAAAGAACAAAGAAACACCTAAAGCCATCCATCGGGATATACCCGTAACACTTAGTATGTTGTACAAGGTAGATAATACCTGAACAAAAGACCTATACTGGGTAGCTAAACAAAACAAAAGATCTATATAGTCTACTAGCTGGGAATAACCTATAATACTTAACAGGCTGCATAGCATAGCTACAACATAACCAAATCTGGGAGCTGCTACCAGCCTCTCCTGGTGCATCAGGCTGTGCCGGACCTTTTGTGGGTCCATGTTACCTCTGAAACTCAACTATCTGTGTCTATAGTCCTTTCAGCAACCTTAATGTCTTAGTCAACTGAACCTGTCTCTTGTGGTCTGATGCCAACAACTCTGAAATCACCCTCTGTCTCCTATGATCTGCTAACTGTAACTCTGAAATCAATGTACTCTGCGCCACTACCGTAGTACGTAATGACATAACATCTGAACGTGCATAGTCGCTAGCATCCACGGATAGCCCCCAAGCCTTATGAGCCATCTTAGCCTCTCTCTCTCTCTATCATTACTACTAAACGACGATGAATATGCCTATCTCTATACAACAAGTTGACTCGGCCTCTCAGTTGAGACCGGTCATCTCGAGCATCCTCCATAATACCATACATGATGGTAGTCTCCTGCTCAACAATGGTAGAAAGATCGGTAACCCTCTGATTGACCCCCTCTAGGGTGGTCGGTGCAATCTCATCGATGGCTCCTACCAGATCATCCCATGTATCTGTAATGCCATAGTCTAACTCCCTAGACATCGGATGTCCAGGAGCGACATCTACCATATCGATGAATCCATAAAGGTCTCCCCTTGCTATGAAATAAGGGTCTTCCCTAGCTACGGCAGGTCCGTCCTGCCTAGCAGCACCGGCTACTGAACTCTCCCCGACCTCATAACTAGGGGTGGGAGAAGCAAAACGTACCCTCTTCCGAAGTGGTAAACAACTCTCGGGAATCTCAATATGAGTAGGGCTATTGGGTGGTGGTGATGGTATCTGTGGTAATGGAGATGATAATGGAGTAAGTGGTGATGGTGGTAGGGTGGTTAAGGCAAGAAGTCTCTCGACCTCTTCCCTAGGAGGAAGTGATATGGATGGCTCATCCCAGATAGATATCCTGGCAGTCATACGGTGTACAGGTAGGACAGAGTCGGCCAAAGCTACGTGCTCCTCCTCCTCCTCCTCATCCTCATCCTCGTCCTCATCCTCATCATCATCATCATCCCTATCAGCAGGGTAGTCAGCTGGATCCTCCTCGGGATCCTCATCGTCCTCCTCCGGCTCCTCCTCCGGATCAAACTCAAGAACATATCCTGGTGAATCTGCAGTGGGTGAGGCGGCAACAGGTAGTGGCTACTCCTCAGCCGGGAGTATCTCATCCTCCTGTGGCATGTACTCACGGTACATCGGCTCAGGAACAAAGTCCAATGGGGGAGGTGATTGCGGCTCTTCGGGGCCAGGTATGTAGTCAGGCGATGGCGGAACCTCAGGGCCAGGTATGTAGTCAGGCGATGGTGGAACCTGATAAGCAGCCATTATGTAAGCATATGGGTCCTCTGGCATAATGGGTGGTCCATCAATTCCTGGTGAACCAATGTCTGAGTCATCCTCAACTAGAATGGATACTAATGTGTATGTAACTGTAGAATGCTTAGAATCTGACATGATAATATCTGAAATCAAAATTAACTTATATAAGTATGCTAATATAAGACTCTTATAGTAATATACATTTATATTATAACATGTATATCAATCATGAATATCAATCATGCATGCATCTAGCCTAACCGACTAATGCACAATTAGTGTATGTATTTCCCGTGAAAACCCCTTTGTATGAATGCAATGTTTGAAAACGGTTATAGTCCAGCAAAAACATTTGACCTGGTTCTCTATAACCTTGGCTCTTGATACCAATCTGTAACACCCCCAAATTGGGTCGCAGCGGAATAAGGGTCCGGGGCGTGTTACTTCTCAGATCAATAACACAAGATAATATAAGAACGACCAAAAAGTTGTTTAAAACTGATACATTAGATTTAATAAAGTATGTGTTACAAAAGCCCGAAGCTTTACTTGTTTACTTGTTATTATTACAAAGATTTCCAGCCCATAACAGATATACAAAATGTAATGCGACTAAATCTTTAATGCATGACTTCAAAATATAACCACCAATGTATCCTTCGCACCTCGTGCTTAATGACCTCCTAAAAAACATTGCATTTAAAACGTCAACATAAAGTTGGTGAATTTCATAGGTTTATGTAAATGTATATGCAGGACCGCAAGACTTTTCTGTGATAGCATCAGTGCAGACATCAGCCAAACTGTAATTACGTTTTCCTAAGCTCAGACACTGAAGCTCGACCTATTGAATACATTATATAAATATTGCCTCATTGCCCGTGATGCTGTTCAACTGAAACATCCAGTATCCGACATGATATCGTTCGTTTCCAGTGATAGCTTTTCACCCGAAACGGGAGGTCATCCCAAATAGAATCTATCTATTATCATTCGTGCTCACATCCAGTATTGACAGTTATGATTCCATTGGGCATTGTGGGTTATCGCTACTTAGGCCACACGTAATCATGATAAATGTACACTGGTCCAATTTGTAAACATGATATGTTTCTCACCCTAAGAAACTTGTAAATCAATAATTGTAAAACATGGGGGCTATGAACTCACCTTGAGTGAGTAAACTGATAACAAAATATCCCAAGTAAAAATGCGGTCACGCTAACGCCCGAATGCAACCTAGTTAATATAGGCGAATCAGTATTTAACGTATGTTGTCTAACTACAACTGTATATAAATTATATAGTTATCATTCGTCTATTGTTGGGTTATCATTATTTAAGAGGTCATGACATCGTCGTTAGAGGAGTTAGGACACTTTAAATCGTAAATCCAACAACTCGTCAATACGCCATCCGAAAGAGCCTCATTATGAAATTCCCTAGTATAAGCACTTCAATAACTAAAACATATTTTCTATATAGCTATATCACCATCTAATTGTTTAAGTGAAATCGTATTTATAAAGTAAAAAAAACGTTTATAATTACGCCTTTTGCAAAAATGACATAACTTTGCGTTTTAAGTCCGTTTCTCGCGTTTCTTACGCCCACGCTTTCGTATTAAGACGAGTGATCATAAAATCACATTTTTAGGTTTTCAAGATTCTGTGATGAATAGTGTTTTTACTGTTCACAACAGTTATAAATTTATTTTTATACTTTTTATTAACGTAAAACCCGTTTTTGTCGTATCTTATTCGTTATAGCTCCGTTTTTAGTGATTCTTTCGAACACGTTCTCGTAATTGAAAGTTTTATCATATTATTGATGTTTACAAAGTATAAGTTTCTACCATGAATAGTAAATTTTTATAAAATTTGTTTTATAAAGTATTTAGCGTCGTAAACTCGTAACTAGTGTATCTTCTTCGTTATTAATCCGTTTTTCGAGTTTCTTATCATTTTGGAATCCTTATGAGATGTACTAACTTTATAAAACATAATATGGATGCTTTCAAAATCAAACCAAAACAGAAAGTTTGAGGTTTTGTGATTTAGACATGTTTTAAGCTTGATTTTTATACCGTTAAGATTCAACACCTTATTACAACTACTTCACAACATTTCTATGAAACCACACTCAGATATTTTTGGGAGCATTGGCATGTTGCTAGACGCTTACCAATTTTATTATATTATTTATACATGTCCAAGTGGGAGTTGTTGGAATATGTCCAAGTATAAATAATATATGTTCGTATTATTTATTCGAGCCTACGGGGATGCACACGTTAATACGTAGAACAACGATTAAATATATTAATGTAATATATTAGTGTTTAATAAACGATCGATAAATGTTTAAAAAGAATTATATTAGTCGTTAAAAGTTAAAGGACTAATATGCAAAACCGGGAAAAGGAAAGGTGCGGTTTACCCCTTGTTTCCTTTAGTCGGCCAAATCCTACTCCTAACTACCTAAGGAGTGACGGAGAGCTTGCTTGCATGCCAAGAAAAGAGGTGTATAAATATAGGCGAGAGAGATATGGATTCTTTTGTTCCACTAAGACTGACACATAACCAAAACCCTAAAAATCCAAAGTAAACCCCCCTAAAAACGAACCTAAGACTAAAAAACCACACTAAAGCACCAAGTGCTCCTATCCCCCCAGCCCACCCCTTCCACACCCCCCACCATCCACCCCCCCGCCCCAACCCAACCACCCCTACAGCCACCCTAACAAAACCCCCCACCTCCCCACACCCCCACACCCCCCCTCAACCCTCACCCTCCACACTATAAACGTCTCAACCCAAAAAACACATGAATAACAAACCAAACCCCCTCCCCCATCCACAAAAAATAAACAACCTAATACCCCCCCTGCCCCCCCCCCTCCCCCCCCCCCCTCCCACCACGGCCCCCACCCCGCCTCCCCCCCACCCAATCCCCCAAACAAACCAGAAAAACAAAACAACAACCCCATACCACAAAAAAAAAAAAAAAAAATACATTCTCCTCCCCCCCTCCACCACCAAATAACCTCCCCACTTTCCCTCCTACCATCACCACCCCCACTACGCACTCAATCACAACTACTAACTCAAATAGTCTTTCATTCATCCACACCCCATAACTCCCTAAACTCCCCCCCCACCACTACCAGCTCAACACCCCAAACCCCGCAACCACACAAAACTTTGTCTAATTTTTCACTCACCACACACCAGGCCCACCAACCCCACCAACACACCCCAACCCCACCAAAAAACACACCCACCCGAGCAGAAACCAAAACACACCCCCCCCACCCCCCCCCCCAACACACCCCTGCCCCAACACAACAACCCCCCCACCAGAACAACCCCACCCCCAACATCCAAAAAAAAAAATTTCTCTTCTACAAACAAACAAAAAAATTTTCCATCCAATCAGGATTCATAAAAAGTCACAAAAACTACCTTATTTTCCGTTCTTTCTTTTCTTTTTCCATCATGTATTTTTACCCTAACTTTCCCCCCTAAAATTCTTTGCTGTTTTATTTTCCCAACCCCCAACTCCTCCAATTGCCAACAAAAAGAGCCACCGGAAATAAATTTACCTTCTCCCCCACGCCCTCCCTTTCTATCAAAACTCTTCTACTTCTCAAATTTTTATCATCAATCTTTATAACCATCCCCCACTGCTTTTACATTCCATATAAAATAATAAGCATCACCTACCAGTCTCTTAAACCACCCGATCAAATCCCCCACCTAACATATACTACTCCAACCTCCCCCCCCCCTTACCCATGCCCCCTCCCCCCACCTCCCCAATCCCCCACCCCAAATCATCCCAACCTCCCATCCCCCCCCCCCCCTCCCCACCCCCCACCCCCCCCCTCCCTCTCCCACCCCTGCCCCATACCCCCAACACCCCCACCCATCACCCACACCCCACCCCACAACCACCCTCCCCCCCCCCCCCCGCCCCCGACCCCCCCCCCCCCTATCCCACCCTTCCCACCACCGTCACCTAATTCCCCCCATCCTATTTACTCTCCTCACACACTTCCCTCTCCCACTCCACCCCGACCTTCACACAACCCCCCCCAACCCCCACCCTACTCAACCTCCCCCCCCCCCCACACCGCCAACCAGCCCCACATCCTTCCAACCAAGCTAACTCCACCGCCACCCCCCGCAGTCTTTTGTCTTCATCCCTATCCCACACACCCCCCCCCCCCCCAACACCACAAAAAATCATGAAAACTACGTCCACCAACTCCCCGACTCCACCGCCCACCCCCCCCCTCAGGCCTCCCCCACCCCTCCCCCCACACCCCCCTAAGCACCACCATAACCTTACCCACCCCCCAAAAGCCCAACACCACCCCCAAACCCCCACCACCCCCCCCCCCCCCCCCCCCCGCCGCCTACCCCCAACCAACCCCCACCCCCCCCCCCCCCCCCCCCCCCCCAAAAACAACACGCAAAACACCCAAACCAACCCACAAAACAAAAAAAAACATACAAAAACACAAAAACAACCCCTCGCACATGCACAACGCCCAAACCCCCAAAAACCCACAAAACCAGCCCCGCTTCTGATAAAAAACAATCCACCACGCAACACCATAAAAAAAAAACTAACAACTCAAAAGACGAACATCCCACAACTCACCACCCCAACCCCCTCCCCCCCAAAACCAACAAACACCCCCCCAACATACAAAAAACCCATCCCCCCCCTACTCCCCACCCCCAACTCAAAATCCACCTCCCCTTCTTAACAACCCCCTCCACACCTAACATATCACCTCCGGCCCCCCCTAACACCCAACCCCATACCCTCTCCCCCCTCTCCCATTTATCACATGATCACATATTCCAAACTCGCACATTGACATACACCCTAAACACCCGAATCCAACAAAACCCTCACCCTCCCCCCGCCCTCTCCAATAATTAGTCTTCCCAAGTGCCCCACGTCCTGGACACATAATTAGTGTGGAGCCCCTTACGCGATAAACAGAGCAGTCACCGCTAGGTATCGGGATACTACAACAGATACTTTGAGTTATCAGGGATCTGGAATTTACTACTTCATGCTCTGTGCCAATGAACGCTCGATTACAACGTCCTACCGTTCCCCCGCCGCATGCGAACCCCACCACAACAACCCCCCGCCCCCACACCCTCCCCCCCCCCCCCGCCTCGCTGAGCACGTCCCATCCCCCACCACTCTTATACCCCCATCTTTGTGTAAAACCCCCCCCCCCCCGTCCTAATCGAGTATTGGTGGAAACCTCTACAACCAATCACAAACTACCCATTCTCTCAACTGAGGCAGTTCACATTGGGTTGGTTGTTGATTCCCATTGTTAAATCAGGTATGCAGCTCAAGTGAAACAGTGGAGTGGCCATCGCTGGGGTATAACCCCCCCCCCTCCAACCTGGGTCAGTGCAACCCCACCTCAGACACTCACCCCCAGGATACCATCCCACCGTAAAATTGATAAACAAGACCAACAGTACTAAAATTACCCTACTAAGAAATTATTAAAAAAAAGCCATTATAATTAAAAATAAGTTCTCTCGCTACCAAACATCTAGAATTTTAAACCACACCTAAACCTGTCCCCACCTCTAACTTTAAACCACCCATTGGAAATTAGAAACCCTACCCGCATCTTCTCTCTTAACGAACCATAAATTAGTCAAAGGCACCCTCCGAAATATCTACCTTTTCAATATTCTCCAACAGCAAGCAATCTCGACGGTCGCTATCATGATTAAAGATGGACTGAATACGCCGGTAGTTGAACTAATCCAAACAGCATCCCACAGTTGTCAAGGAGAACCAAGAGGTCTATTTATGTACTGGAGCTGTAGAAAACATTTGTTCAAAACGTACCAAACAATTTTTAAACATCATGATATTGTTGTGTTGCTGCTCTATGTTAAATTGTAAGGATTTTGAATGTAGTTCCAATGAATATCAAAGACCATGTAGCGATATAAGTAGGTGGAAAGGACATGGCTACAACAAAAAGATTGAATATAAATTGTCATATAATCCGTGATGGACATCGTTTTAGGCTATAAGAGGCTAAAGAAGAGCGGATAAATGGTTCCGTGCTAAGCATAGACAAACACAGAGGAAGACAAACACTAACTAAAACTAATAAAACTAATTACCTTAAGAAGTCAAATCTTTTTGATCGCATAAGGAAATTGGGGAGGGCACACCCTGCAATATGCATCACAAAATCCATGAAAAGGTTTTGCAAAAATGCTGAAACCCAAATTCACATTCTTCAACTAGAGGTTTAAGAAGTTTAAAACTTTTTTTTGGTATTTTTCTGAGCATTTCTTTTCTAGTCTTATTTTTTCTTATCTATTAATCTTCTAAAGTGATCTTGTAAAATCAATTTAAACATGTCTTTGTTTATTATGCAATTTAACAAATCAATCAATTTTTAAATGTTACTTTTTTTAAACTTTCCTTCAACAATTCTTTCTTCACAAAAAACAAACGACATTTTCTTTTCCATTATTTCCATGGTCTTTTGTATATCTACAGTTTTTCTCCTTCACCCCCAACCTTTTCACTCACCTACACAACTCAAAGACACTAACTAAAAAGAGGCAAAAGACAACTTTACCTAAACACTGGATGTATACTCTCATATAAACAATATTATTCAAATTTCACTAAAAGTGGTACCGGCACCCCTAAAAGTGGTACCTCAACAATATGAACGAGTAACCAAAACTATTATCCAAACTAACATCAATTTTATTTAAAGAGTAAATTGGCAAAAAATTTTAAATCGAGCCCAAAAGGTTTAGGCGTCAAATTAAATTAAAAATTGCTAATATGTTTCGAACCCAACTCGTTAGAAAGAGTGCATATAACTCCCCAAAAATACAAACTAATATTGTTAAAAAAAAGCGACCTGGTTAAACGACTACACAATGCAATTATAGGCTAAAACTATAGGGACGAAACATCAATAGGCTCAAAAAATTTTGACAACAAATTGCACTTATGTTGAGGGGCGAAACAAAACCATAGGACAAAAATTATTATTTTGCAACAATACAACTAATTTAGGGATGAACCAAAACAAAATTAACATAATAACGCATTTGGCGCTAAAACTTAATGAAAAAACAATTTTTTTAGGGTGCAATTAAAGACTCTTTTTAAAATCATAAAAAATTATAATCCTAATATAAACTAAACAACTTATAAGTTTCTTAAGTTTCGCTTAAATAAAATATTCTCGATTGTTTCAATACGTATTCAGTTAAGTAGGCACAATCTCATAGTAATAACTTGTTTCTGTGATTCTTCTGTTTCTTTTTTTTCAATAAGTGTATCACAACGAACCCCAACACATTCAGTCCTGTGTTTCCCCCTCCCCTCCTTCCTCCCTTTTTTCTTCCTCCTTCCCACCAAAAAAACAATCAAAAAAAAAAAAAACAACAAAAAAAACCAACACACACAAAACAAAAAGACAGCAACAATGAGGAACAACAGAACGCAGCACCATCGCAACAATACACATTAACTACAGTCCCCCCTAACTAAGCAGCCCAACACACACCACAAAAAAAAAAAAGAAAAACAAACCAAAAGGACACGTGTTGCTTGGCTAGTGCTTTGCTCCTTTCCAATTAATTGAGATTAAAACACAACGACGAAGGACGAACCGAGCCTCTTACGAACCCAACGACCGCCTCTTTCTTTTCTTCGAATTGTTATATTTTGTGCCAACATCCATATGCATTTAAAGTATCTTCTACATTAATCAAAATTATTTTTTTTCCTTCCCACTAACCGACTGATTGTGTTTCCTATTTTTGCCTGTGTTTTGGTCTTATAATAAATTTATATTAAGAATATGCTAATTATTTCGATTGTTTTTTTTTGTAAAACCCTAAAAATCCCCTCACAAACAACAAAACCTAAAAATCCCTCAACAAATGTAAATTAAATTAACCCAAAATAAATACAAACAAAAAAATATAACCAAAATACACTAATACCCCCCCACTAATGGAAAGAAAAATTTTCATTAAAGCATTAATAAAATTCATTACATATTTAAAAAAGTAAAAAATTATGAAAAATAAAACAAATATTTTTAAGCAATTATGAAAATTTTTTGGTAAAGGTTAAAAATACTTTATGTTATACTAAGAAAATAATTAAAATTATTATAGGTATATTCATCCTCCAAACACACATACAAAACCCCAACCCAACAAAAACCCAAAACCCCTCCCCCCCAACCAACCCACCCCATATCACCCCACACCCACCAACCGATCGCCCCCCCACCAACCCACATCAAACCCCCCACCCCCCCACCCCCCCACCGAAAACCCCCCCCCCCCCCCCCCCACCCCCCCACACCCCCCTCCCCAACCGTTCCCTCCCCCCCACATCCACTTACAAACAACTCAAAACGGGTACTCAACTCGGTCACACGTGAGCGTCTGGAAAAAAAACCCAAACCAACGTGGTCAAATAATATTAACCAACACTTTCAAATATACTAACCATTTTTAATCCATATGTATAAAACCTAACCACCCCCCCACATCAAATTCCAAACCCCACCCCTCCACCACCAACACCCAACGTGACGTCAAAACACAAATTAATCCAAGGTCAACGGACGTGCACTTTTTTTTATTACCAAGAACATTTAAGACTAAGGAGTGTGGAAAAATAGATGGGAGGGGAAAGCCTTGGGAAGTGATGTGATATTGATTTATTTCGATTTTTGTATCCCGATATTTTTTGGTAGGGGTTCGAAAAGCTAAATACCCTATACCTTATTTCAAAAAAAATCATAAAATTCATCATCAAAGCCATCAAAGGTAATATTATAAACTTATGTTTCAACATCAAATTGAAATGTTATAAACATAGAAAAAATAATATCCATTAATTGCATTTTATTTTGATTAAATAAATTGAAACAATATTTTCAAAATAGAACCAAACCCTAATTTAGTAAATAGGAAAATGAAATCGGTATATAATAAAATATTGTAAAATAATATTTATTTTAAATGTTTTCTTTTCTGAGGTTGTTTCATACTAGAACTGTATATCTCTATCTCATATAACACAGAAACCAAGAACTGAAGCACCAAAAACAAACATAAAACCACAACACAACCTCACATACCCTCACTGACACCCCAGCAAACGCCATACAACAAGTAGAAACCACCTTTATCAACACAACAAACCCTTCTCAACCCAACTCGAAACCCTGCTCCCCCTTTCCCTCCAATTAACCCCGCTCCCCCCCCCATCAAACTTTAACTTTAAAATATTTAACAAAAAAAAAAAAAAAAAAAAATAAAAAAAAAAAAAAAAGAACCCTTGATACCCATCCACCCATCGCACCCCATCATAGTTCAGCCAACAAATGATAAAAGAAGTGTAATCAATTTATTGTCCCCAAACTCAACCTTTAAAATATCCAACCACAACATTAAACTCCTCATAAACTTTACACCGCCCCCTTACACGCTTACCAAAGAGAATAACATCATACCAAAAACAGCCCCACAATTTTACACAAACCTCCCCAAACACAACCCAATCTACACCAAGCAACATCAAACACCCACACCTAATTGTAGTTTAACACCCCAGGACCGCAACCACACAATAATTCAATCAAACAAAGAATTCAAACACTCCCCCCCATGTAAACCCGCATAACCACACAAATCATACGAGAGAACTTAACCCCCTATTCTCCTCCCCTAGCCATAACACCCATTCCCCACTCTTTACCCACAACCCCCAAACTACCCAACATCCCCTACACGATTAAAAATTTTAACTACCACGACCAAAACACCCTGACATCAAAAATAAAACCTAAAATCCCCCCCCACACACGTACAACACCTGTTTCTGCGAGATAAATTTTTACCAAACGCGACATAACATACATTTCACACAAAAC
Source organism: Tanacetum coccineum (assembly GCA_026074375.1). NCBI lineage: Eukaryota > Viridiplantae > Streptophyta > Magnoliopsida > Asterales > Asteraceae > Tanacetum > Tanacetum coccineum. Next base: position 40,149 of record BQNB010016216.1, read on the forward strand.
CCTCCCATCACGCGCATAGAAATCCCCACCTACCCAACCACATGAAACCCCGCCCCTACCTTCCAACCCACCATGTACCCCCCCCCAACACCATATCCCCCAACCATTAAAATGCTCCTATCCCCATCCCCATACCCCACGCCCCAACACCTCTCACGCAAATTTCCCCCTCCCTTACACATCCCGCCTGCACACATCACAAACCATCCCACCCCCCACCATCCCTCCCCCCCCTCCGAAAATCACAACCAAACTTAAAACCCCCCCCCCCCCCCACCCCAAAAAACCTACAAAACACACCAAGACCACAACAACAACCACACAACCACCCCCCCCCCCCAAAACCCCCCACCAGAAACACAAGGACCACCCCCACTGCCCAACAAAAACAAATAAAAAAAAAATAAAACTGCCCAGGTCTTACCGCCCCAAAACTCACAAATCCCAGTCAATATCAAAATCCACAACCCCCCACACCACGAAGCTCAGAAAGTCCACAAACCCCACCCCAATACCTTGAAGCACAAAAAGTCCTACGCCACAAACCCCACCATAATAGCACCACACCACAGCTTCAATTACCACAAACAGGCCCCGAAACCTCACACCACGCCCGAGATTCCAAAAAACTGGAAAGTAACTCACACTAGTAAAGAAACAAAAAATGTGCAAGTTACATAAAGATGAACATTTCTAAAAATAGAAAGACTAACTTAAATGCAAAGTTTGAAACTACTCGAATTACACATTTCCATAAGGTGTTCGGTCAAGAGGTGAGTGAATCTGTTATTCCTGTGGGTGTTTCTTTGATTTTGCTTGCTTCGGAATAAGGTACAGGATATTCGAAACCTATCGAATATGGTTTCTCATGGACATATTCCACTCTATCTTTGATTACATTATGTTATTAGCTACATTTGCTCTGAGCCTTTTTTTTTGTTCTCTATTATATGATCTGTCATTATTTCCATTTAACCCCTGCTATGTCTGACCTTTGATATTTAAAAACCTTTGATATTTTGAACCTTGATTATTTGAACCTTTGACCTTTGAACCTTTGCTATGATTCCTTTGAAATGAACTTTGATAAGACTTTGCTTTGAACCCCTCTAGTTTGAAACCAGCCACTATTATGTTTCCTAGCCATGAAGTAGCATGCTATGTCATGGAAATGCACCTTTGGCATGACTCATGGTTTAGTGAGTGATTTTCCACGCCGTCCCCGCATATGATATTAAATGTGCACGATAAGATTATTTATTGTATTAAGGGGCGTAGGATGCATCCTACATTTTATTTGTATTCGATGATTATGACATTATTATAATTGGAATATTTTGGAGACTGATGATTGGGTGCAATCCACTCTTCACAACAGACTTTGGAGCTCATAGACTCCATTGTTCACTTTTGATTATGATTTGTTGGGCCTTGGTGATTAAACTTACCAATTTTTGATCTCTGATTCATCTTTACCTACCCATATGATTTGATATTCTATTTTGTCTTACCTAATATTTGTATCCCTTTGAATCATGTATTGAGAGATCCTTTAGTACCTTGTATCATATCCCTTTGATTTCCGTATCTTTTGCTTTCGATTAAATAACTATTCACTGGGCTTTGTAATCTCAGCCGCACTTCATTTCCCTGCGGCAGGTATCATAAGTCTAGGAGCCTCTGAGGGATTGCTTTCAGGCTATGAGTGCATGAGTGTGGACTTACCAGAGATCTTAGTTTTGATATATGAATTGTTTCTTTCAAGACATTTGATTTATTTCGTTTGGATGATGTTTACCTTTGAGAACTTTATGTTACCTTAAGTCATGTTCACTACCATTTCTTGGTTTTAATTATTTAAGACTTCCGCTTGTTTATGCTTGTGTTTATGATTAATGAATGCATTTGATGTCACACCATGATTTGTAATAACCTTCAACCCTTTAGGGTCGGGGTGCGTTACACTTTATGGTATCAGAGCTGCCAGGATTAATCAAGACGAAGTTCTTATGACCTTATAGCATAGGCTATCACCTGTGAGGATTTGGTAGAACATTAAGTTCCTTCTGTAACTCTCTTCCGAACCTATCTTGTTTTTGTTTGCTAATCGTTTTCTCGAGTCGTATCTGATGGGAATACCGTAAAAATAGTACTTTCTACGGGTAATCTCACAATAGAATGATCGTACTGGACTTCGTTTATTTGAACTGGAGCTACACATTGTATTATAACTACACTTTTTCTAAGAAACTTAATATGAATCCTACACCATTAATCGAACGTGTAATCATTTCAACCCCAATGAAGAACGCATATACTCATTGACCATGATAATGTTTAATTGTCCTCTCCGTTGATGATCGTATTCGTACCTGCAAATTTGCTTCCTATTCATATGCCTCGACTTTGATGTGATTTCTTGGCATGGATATGGTGTTCTCATCGAGCTACCATTGACTGCTATGCTAGGACTGTGATCTTTGGTAACGTTCGCCAACCTGAATTTGTTTATCATGGTTCCTCACCGCTTAAGTCCGTTAAACTCATCTCTGCTATGAAGGCACGTACCTTGATTTCTCATGGGTGCCAAGGTTTTCTGGCTTCTGTTATGGACACATCTTTGGGAATCCGTAAAATCTGAAAATCTTTCTGTAGGTTCTTGAATTGCTGATATTTTTCCCGATGAACAGTCCTGGACTTTCCCGCCGGCTAGAGAGATTGAATTTGGCATTGAGTTAATTCCCGTTGCTGTACCCTATCTCAAATAGGCTCCGTATCGTATGGCACCTGTTGAATTGAAAGAGTTAAAGGAGCAGTTACAGGAGATGTTGGAGAATGGCTTTATTAGACCCAGTGTTTCCACCGGGGGTGGCACCGGTCTTATTGTTAAGAAAGAAGGGATGGAGCAGCGTTTGTGTTTGAATACCGCAACTCAACCGTATTACAATTCCGTAACTTGCTTATCCTCTCCGCGAATCGACGATTTGTTGAACCACTGCGAGGGGCCAAATATTTTTCTAAGATTGATCTGCGATCTGGTTAATCTCACTTCGTGTGAGAGAGCAGGACATTTCTAAGACTATGCTTTCGTACGCTTTATGGGCCACTACAAATTCTTGGTTATGCCCTTCGGTCTGACTATGCCTCTGCCGTGTTAATGTATTTTGATGAACCGTATTTTCCACGAGTACCTTGATAAGTTCGTTATTGTTTTCATCGACGACATCCTCGTTTACTCTAAGTCTGAAGAAGAGGCATGAGCAACATCTACGGATTGGTTATTGAGATTCTTAGAACATAAGAAGTTGTATGCGAGTTTTTCAAGTGCGAATTCAGGTATACAGCAATGTTCGCTTTTTCCTTGGTCATATTGTATCTGCATGGCATCATTATGGATCCATCAAAGGTTGAAGCTATCACCAAATGGCCGAGACCTACTACGTGACAGAAGTGAGAAGTTTTTCTGGGCTTGCCTGGCACAACCGACGTTTTTTGTTGAGGTTTCTCCCGATTAGCCTTACCTCTTACCCAGCTGATGAGAAAGGGTGAGAAGTTTGTGTGGACGGATGAGCGTCAGGAGAGTTTTGAGGAATTGAAACGAAGATTGGTGTCTGCTCAGATATTGACTCTTCCATCAGGTTCAGGTGGTTTTCAGATATACAGTGATGCATCGAAGAAAGGTTTGGGTTGTGTTTTGATGCAACATGGGAAAGTGATCGCCTACGCTTCAAGACAGCTGAAGCCTTATGAAGTAAATTATCCAACCCATGATCTTGAGTTAGGCTGTGGTTTTTGCATTGAAGATCTTGGAGACTACTATCGTATGGTAAGCTTGTGATAATTTTACAGATCATAAGAGTCTCAAATATATGTTTTACTCACGAGAACTTAACATGAGACAGAGAAGATGGTTGGAACTCTGAAAGATTATGACACTAACATCCAGTACCATCCGGGCAAGGCTAAAGTGGTTGCCGACAGCACTTAGTCGAAAATCTGAGATGATTCGCTTTGTTTGTGATTCCAGGATCTTCATGATTTAGAGCGTTTGGATGTTGATAAATGTGTATACGAGGTTTCTGATGGTTATTGGGGAGTTATGATATATGAGTCTAACCTCAAGCTAACAGATCAAAGAAGCTCAAAGGGATGGAACGGAGATTGTGGGCTAATTGTGCATAATGTTGAAGACCCGGTAAACAACTGATCAGTTGAAGATGAAGGCGTTGTGTGTTGAAAGATAGGCTATGTGTTCCTAATGATCAGACACTTCGCGAGAAGATTATGACGGAAGCTCATAGTTCTCCATTTACTATTCATCCAGGTTCAACCAAGATGTACAAAGATTTGAAACAGTACTTTTGGTGGAATGGCATGAAACAAGATGTGGCTACTTTTGTATCCAAATGTATGACTTGTCAGCAGGTCAAATTAACATCTGAGAGCTAGTGGTTTTTTACACCCACAGCCGTTGGAGATTCGGAAATGGGATGAGATTTCCATGGACTTCGTTACTGGTTTGCCTACTACTCAGAAAAGACATGATGCGATTTGGGTGGTGGTTGATCGGCTAACCAAGTCTGCTCATTTCTTACCCATTCGAAAGAACTATGGTATTAGTAAGTTGGCGGAGATTTTTCGACAGGAAATCGTTAGACTGCATGGTACACCGACTTCTATTGTGTCCGACAGAGATCCGAAGTTTACGTCTCATTTTTGGAAAGGATTACAGAAAGCTTGGGGAACTCGTCTTAAGTTCAGTACAGCATTTCATCCTCAAACCGATGGTCAGTCAGAGAGGACCATTCAGACTTTGGAAGATATGTTGAGGGCTTGTGCTTTAGAATGGACAGGTAGTTGGGATGAATATTTGTGCTTGGTGGAGTTTGCCTACAATAATAGTTGGCATGCTAGCATCAAGGCTGCACCTTTCGAGCTTTTGTATGGTAGAAAATGTCGAGCACCTATTTGCTGGGATGAAGTAGGTGAGCGTTTGATTGAAGGTCCGGAGCTTATCGAGATTACTAATGAGAAGGTGGCTGTTGCTAAAGAGAAATTGAAAGAGGCTAGATCGCGACAGAAGAGTTATGCTGATAAGCATCGACGTGACTTAGAGTTTCAAGTTGGAGATCGTGTATTTTTGAAAGTTTCGCCATTCAGAGGAGTTAAACGTTTTGGGATCAAGGGCAAGCTCAGTCCTCGATTCATTGGTCCATTTGAGATTTTGGAACGTATTGGAGAGGTTTCGTATCGTTTGGCTCTTCCTCCGCAGTTATCGCACGTTCACGATGTCTTTCATGTATCTCTTTTGAGGGGATACCATTATCATCCATTGCATGTCGCATCTTATCCTTTTGATCAGATTCAGCCTGATATGTCTTTGTCCGAGGAACCTGAATCCATTCTGGATCGTCAAGAGAGAGTCATGAGAAATAAAGTCATTCCTTTTGTGAAGATTCTTTGGAAGAATCACCCAGAGCGTGAGGCTACCTGGGAGACCGAAGAGTCTATGCGAGCTAGTTATCCTCATTTCTTTGTCTAGTTCGGTATGTTTTCGTTTCGTTCTCATTTCGTTTTCATTCCGGTTCATTTCAATTTTCGAGGACGAAAATTTTTTTTTAGAGGGGAAGAAGTTGTAAAACCTAAAAATCTCAACAAATGTGAAATTACCAAAATACCCCTAATGCAAGAAAAATTCATTAAAGCATGAATAAAATTCATTTAAATGTTAAAAATTATGAAAATACAATATTTAGCAATTATGAAAATTTTTGTAAGGTTAAAATACTTTATGTTATACAATGAAAATAATTAAAATTATTATAAGTATATGTGCCAAATTTATATATGTATTTAATTAACTTATAACTTTACAAATTAAATCAAATTAATTTGGATAATAACAAAATAATTATGCAAGTTTAAAATCTGATTTAATCCATTTTTAAAAGCCCCAAAACTCGGCCAAACTACCTAATACATTTCTTTTATACATTTCATTTGTTAAATCCCTAAAACAAATCTCACCGAAACCCTAAAAATACAAGGAGGCGGCACAAGAATTTTTCCAGAGCTAGCACGAATTTTCTAGGGTGTTTTGAAGGTCAAGGAAGGTGGGAAAAATATTGGGAAGATTGTTTAAGGCTTGGTCCAATCGGGGTAATTATTTTGGTTCGAATAACACAACCGAATAGCATAAATTCATAAAATCACCAAGGATCACCAAAGGTATTTTTGTATCTCAATTTTCATCATATTAATTCGTTCTATGCTTAAGAAAAATGATCATGCATGTTATTTTGGTCGAAATAATTAAATCATGTTCGAAACCCTAATTTTTAGCTAATTATGAAATCGGCATAAAAATTATTTGTACAATTGATTTTATATTTTTTTAAGGTTGTTTATATCATATATGACTCAGAAAAATTGTTGGATAATTTTTATAGAGGTTCGAAAAATTGATTTTGGATTTATTGTGTTTGCCGATTTGCGAATAGAAAGAAAAAGGAAAGAAAATGGTTAAAATGAATTAGGGTTAGGGTTTTGCTATTTTTTCCAGGTGTAATTAATGCTAATGATTGGGAAATAATTGTGTTTGTGATTGGGAAAAATAAATTAGGGTTTTGTGGATTTAATTGATTAGCCGATTTGAGTATTTAAAGTATCAGGGGGTGATTTGTAATTTATGAAACTATGAGGTCTGTTTTTAACATGTTATTATACTTAATATATTCTGTATAAAATAAGTCGGGGGGTATAAAAGGTCATATTGATATTATTTTGGATTAAAACGGTTAATTACATATAATAAGTTTTTAGAAATTAATTAATTAAAATAGAGGGACTAAAAATGTAAATTCTGAAAAGTGGAAGGTTTGGTTAGTATTTAATGTATAAAGTATGAATTTGTCATATTTGAATCTATAAGGGCTTTAATAAGGACATTTTTAGTAAATATGGAAATTAAAGATATTGTTTAAATAATTAATAAACAAAAAGGGCTAAATATGTAAATTGTATAAATTAAGGGTTTGACTTGTAAATACATAAAATGGAAGGTAAAATCCAGAATAAAAATGTGAAACTTTGAATATTAACACTTTAACCTTAAAATTGTTGATTTTGTATATTAAAAACCCTAAAAAAGGAGAAAAAGTTGTCATATTTAACCCTAAACTTGTAAGGTTGACATGTTAAGTCCCTAAACTATTCAAAATACTTAATAGAATCTCAAATGATGAATATTACTAATTTTGGAAAGTTACTAAAAATGGAAAGTTACTAAAAATGGAAAGTTACTAAAAATGGAAACTTACTAAAAATGGAAAGTTACTAAAAATGGAAAGTTACTAAAAATGGAAAGTTACTAAAAATAGAAAGTATAACTTAAATGAATGGTTTGTAATTCGAATTTATCATTTCTTTAGGTTCGGTCAAGAGGGAGTGATTTTGATATTCCTGTGGTGTTTTCTTTGATTATTGCTTTGCTTCGGAATAAGGTACAGATATTCTGACCTTATCGTTAAGGTTTCTCATGACATATTCCTCTCTATCTTTGATTACTTATAGATTTGCTTACATTTGCTCTGAGCCTTTTATCTTGTTCTCTTAAATCATCTGTTTATTATGTTTTCTATTTGAATCGCCTGCAATGCTACTGTTTGATATTGGAACTTTGGCATTAACCCTTTGCTATATCCCTTTGAAATGAACTTTGATAAGACTTTGCTTAGAACCCATCAGTTTGAGACCGACCACTAATTGTTTCGCTAGCATGAAGGTAACATGGCATTGTCAATTGATGCACCTTTGGCATGACTCATGGTGGGTTAAGATTTCTCACACGTCCTCCCATTTGATATTATATGCCATTAATGAAGATAATTAATTTGTTTTAGGGCGAATGATGCATCTAGATTTGTTTTGTATTCGATGGATTATGACATTATGATATATGTATATTTGGTGACTGATGTTTGGGTGCATTCCACGTCTTTCACAATTTTGGAGCTCGCGACTCCATGGTTACTATGATATGATTTGTTTGGGCTTGGTAATTGGACTTGATTTGATTTTCTGATTCATCTTACCTTACACTATGAATTGACTTCTGATTTGTCTTACCTTATATTTGTATTCCTTTGATCATGTCTTGTGATACCCTTTGCACCTTATATCGTATCCTTTGATTTTCCGTTATCTTTTGCGTTCGATTATATATATCTGTTCACTGGGCTTTGTAAGCTCAGCCGCACTTTCTTTTCCTGCGGCAGGTATCTAAGCTAGGAGCTGGGGTTGCTTTCGGGATATGAGTGCTGAGTGTGGACTTACCCTAGAGATCTTAGTTTTGATATATGATTTGTTACTTTTTGAGACCTTCGTTATTTCGGTTATTTCGTTTGGATATGTCTGTCTTTTAAGAACTTATGTACCTTAAGTCATGTTGACTTATTTTCCTTTGGTTATTTATTGAGACTATCCGCTTTATATGCTGTGTTATGATTTTGTATGCCTTTGATGTCACACCATATTTGTAATACTTCTACCCTTTTGGGTCGGGGCGTTACACTACATCAATGACATCGATTCGTTTAACCGATTCAATGATGTTGTAGGAGAATGTCTTAGTATCACCAACTTTGAATGTTATGGATTGGTCATCATGTCGAAGGGTCATTTGTTCACCGTGAACATCAATCAAAGCTCGTGCCGTCCTCAAGAAGGGTCTCCCAAGAATCAAAGGAACCCGAGGATCGGCAATATAGTCAACCACTACGAAGTCGGCCGGAAAGAAAAATGTTCCAACTTTCACGAAAACATCCTCGGCTATGCCGGTTGGAGTAGAAATCGTTCGGTCGGCAAGTTCAAGTATCATTCGGGTTTTGGTCAAATCCAGGAGATTTAGCTCTTTCCATATGGAGAGAGGCATTAGGTTGATGCTTGCACCGAGATCGGCCAAGGCTAAGCATTCATCCATCTCCGGAAAATCACACGGTATAAGAAATCTACCGGGGTCTCCAAGTTTTTCAGGAAACTTTTTGAGGATAACCGCCGAGCAATTTTCATTTACCGGTGTCTTCACTAAGTCAATTATCTTATCTTTGTTATTGAGAAGCTTTCTAAACATTGGTGCAAATTTGGGCATGTGTAGGAGAGCATCCGCGAAACTAAGCTCGAAATGGAGATTCCTAAAAATTTCCATAAATTTCAAAGCTAAAAGATCGTCTTTTTCACGGAGCTTCTCCTTGTTAATCCTTGAAGGATAAGGTATGGTCGTTTTAGCCTTTTTAGCAACAACGGGCTCATTAATTTGAGTTTGAGTTTGGGCCACCGGAGGTTGGATGTCTTCGGTGCTCGGTTGCACCGTATCCTTTGTCACCTCGGGTTCGGGTTCCACCACCTTAGGAAGAGAAGAGGGCGGAGCTGGAACTTGAGGTCCATTATAAGGAACACCACTTCGGGTGGTGATTGCTTTTATATCACCCTCGCCGGTTAGCAATGGTGTTGCTGGAAAGAATGAACCGGCCTAAATTAAGAGCGGTATTGTATTCATGAACTTGGTAAGCAAGTCCGTCAAATTGGTCATTTGGTTTTGCATGTTTTGGTTTTGGTTTTGCATATTTTCATAACCGCATCATAACTCTTGAAGTATTTTGAAAGTCTCCATTGACACACTTGTGTTGAGGAGCCAGAACTAGGTAAGCCGAAGTTTAGGTAACCGGCTTGGTATGCCGGTAGGTTGATTAAACCGGGGTCGATAATTGGCCTTGGTTTAATTATTCCCCCTGGTTGTTGTTGATAACGTTTTGATTTATTCCTGGTTTTGTTGAACGGGAGGAAAACCGGGAGGTCGAATTTGATTTGCAATCAGGGGTCGGTAACCGGTATTTCCTTGATTGAAATTAGCCATGGCGGCTTGAGAAACGTATTCTGATAAGTCACGATAAACGTTGCCATCGGTGGCGGGACAATTACGGTGAGAATGAGCACCACCGCAAGTTACACAACTTTCCTCGACCGCTTTTACGGTAGCGGGAGCTTGGGATTGGTTTTTCTTATCGAGAAGCAAGGCTTTCACCATATCTTTAAGTTCCAACATCGGGAGAAACACCGGGGGTAGAAGAGCTCGTACTCACTTTGGAAACAATCGCTTTGCTTCGTGAATGACGAACTTGGATTTGTCTTCCGATGATATTTAGGCATCTCGAGACATTTATCCAAAAAATTACCACCCGGGCGGAATTCAACGAATCTTGGTTCATACGAGTTCAAGGCAATTGTAGAAAGTATACGAGTTGATGAAATCCGAGAACCATGATGGGAAGCAATGCACGAAGGAATCAATAAATCGGTCCATGCCTCATAAAAAGTATCATCAAATCCGTGTTGGAAATTTGTGATTTCATTTCGAAGGTTTGTTGTTTTGGAGGGAGGGAAAAATTTGTTTATGAATTTCGAAACAAGATCATCCCAAGTAAGAATCGATCGAGGGGGTTCTTTTTCAAGCCAAATCTGGGTGGCCCCCTCGAGGGAAAATGAGAAAAGCATAAGCTTAACCGACGTACTCGGGACGTTCAGGAACTTCATCGTAGAAGTGATCTTGTTGAAATATCGAATGTGAGCATGCGGGTCCTCTTTGTCATGTCCAAAAATTGTTTATTTTGATCAAGAGTAAGCAAACCATGCTTAAGCTCAAAGTTGTCCGCGGTGATCTCGGGAACAATGATTGCATCCTCGTAACCCTCGGTGGGTGCTTGGAGAAATTGTGTCATAGTACGTGTATCAGCCATCGTAACTACGGGAGGATCGGGAGGATCTTGATTATTAATTGGTTCCTCAAGATCAAATGGTTCAAAAAAAGTCGGTGGGACTTGTTGTTGTTGACGGTTAGAATTACGGGATTGAGAACGAGTGTGCATGCACTAAAATATAAAAAGAAAATTTATACTAAATTTTTTTGGTTTTTTTTTGGTTTTTCAATAATTGATTCACAAAGATTTATTTTAATAACGGACAATGAGATAAGACAACTTAAACCTAATAATCAAAAAGCTTCACGGTAACTCTCTAAAAGAAAAACGCACAAAGAAGCGGAGGAGTAGGAAAGCGCGAAGCTATTAAAAACCTTCTCCTTTAGGGTCGTAGTTCCTCGGCGCAACCCTCCTTATACCCCTCTATAGTTTGTTACAACGTTTCAAAAGTGAACCGTACCTCGCAAGTGACACAAAAGGCAAGTTTTTTTTCTTTGGTTCGGGAACTTATTAATGATAATACTCAAAGTTGAGAGTATTATATAATTGATTCATTTTATTTATATATAAGGACAATTTTTTTATATTTTTGATTTTTTCTTGTCTTATATATATAAAAAAACTTTTTGTATTTTTTTTATTTTTATAAGAAAATAAGCAAAATAACTTCACACGGAATGATCTTCAAAGCACTAATTGTCAAGCGTCGGAAACGACAATCGTCTTACACACCTCTCCGGCAGCGGCGCCAAAAATTGTAATTGCCTTTTTAGGGGTAATTATAATCTATATATAGTATACGTATTCCAAAAGATTTAAAGAAATTACTTTTGATCAAAGTAAAATCTAAAATCTCCCGGGTCGTTTCCCGTCGAGGCGTGAATTTGAAAATTGAGTTTACGTTTGATAATTTATGCTTGAATGATCAAAGAGTGGATTTGGATTCTATTTATACAATTAAAAGTGCAAAAACAAGTAAAAGAAACTCTAAAACGAAACCAATTTAAGTTAAAACCTAAAACGTTAACGGGAATTAAAAAAACGCGACTTGAAAACCTAAATTATCAAATTTTAATCCTAGAATGATTTTTTAACTTTTTATAAATCCTAAGTGATAAAAGAAAATTTTAGAAAAAATAATTTTTTTTTGATTTTTTAAATTAAAGTTATGATTTTAAAAAAAAATTTTAATAAAGAAAAATTATAAATAATACTAAACGATTTAAAAAAATCCAAAAAATTAATGAAGGTATAAAATACTATAACTAATTTAAGAAAAATAAGGCTGCTAAAATTCGGCTTATAAATAAGCCCAGAAAAATCAAATAAGCTTATATAAGCAAACTTGTTAAAATGACTTAAAATGAAAATAGTATAGAAGTATACCAATATGAACTACTAGCACATATGGTATTGAGTGAAGTGTTAAAACATTGTGTTTGCGAGGGGGAGGTCACATGTTCGAGCTTTGTGACTCCCTTTTTGAAAATCATATATATATTTTTTTAAACTTTTTACACAAACTTATCAAAGACTTAAAAATAAGCATACCTTAAAACTAAAACTATTTTTGAAAAGCAATAAATAAGCCAGAAAATGAGCTTTTAAGTGACAGACTTAAGATTTGCTTAATTCTAAAAAAACTAACTGTTGACACTTTTGGCTAAACTAAAAAGCTCATTAAGCTACAACTAAGGCTAAAAAGCTAAACTAACTAATCCTAGATACCTAAGAAGGAAAATTCACCAGAAATAAGCACCTTAGAATAAGCAGAATTGCTAAAAGCACAAATAAGCCATAAGAATGGCATAATGGTAAATACAGGCAGGCCTACTAAGCTACTTTCTAAGCTAATTTCGAAGGGCTTAATGGATCATTATGGCAAAAAGGTAAAAAGCAAAGTTGAAGCTTATATACCTAACTATAAGAATCAGCCAAGAAAAATGAGTTTGAAACTCATATAAGCATTTAAAAAGCTAATGGAAAAGGCCTACTTGGACTTAAAGCTAACCCATTACTTGACTGTTTTGACCCATTTTGATTTTAAACATGAAACATATCTTTAAACTCTTAGACCAGATTCTAACCTTAAAGATGAAAGTATTGTGAACTTAAAAACACACTTCTCAAACCTCAAAACTTGAAATCAAAACCAACGCATAATAAAACATAAAAAGCACCACAATTAACATTTAACAAGTTTGAAAAAAAGTTGTATTTGAATGAAACAATGACCAAGACTCTAAGACCAGATTTTTAATGCATTCTAATGACTAAAATGGACTCAAAACAACTCTTAAACATTACCCAAACTTAAAATCGAAGATTATGCACCTAAAATTCATAAAAAGTCCACAGATTTAACTCATAGTTATAAAAACATGAAAACCTTGGAAAACTTGAATCAAACTTGTAAAAACTTGCTTAAACAATAGAAGTTTAATGAAATTTGAAATTGATTTGACTTTGAATGACCAAAACATGTTTTATACCAAAAACAGTGGTTAACCCAAACACCCCCTTAAATCTTAAAAACTTGAAAATAAGCTAAAACAAAGCATGACTTGCATAAAACTTGATCAAATAAGCATAAGTAAGAACAAATAAGCATCAATAAGGCAGAAATAAGCAATAATAAGCTAAAAATAAGCAAATGCATAAAATGGCATGAAAATGAAATTTTGCAACTTACAAAGGTCCAAATGCTTTGGTTAGGAACTATAAGCTTCCAAATCAGTTCCTTATCACCCTATAGCTTACCAATAAGCACTAAACCCCATAAGCTCATCCTTTTTAAGCTTATCTTTCAAAAGCTCAAAATTTCCAATTTTCTTTAATGAAACAGTACACTCACAACAAGCTATGAAGAAGCTTGATATGAGTTAAAACAGCTTCTATAAGCTTATGAGAGCTTATAGAAAAGGCTTTTAAACACAAGAGAGCTTGAATGCATAAAACTTGAAAAGTAGACAAAATTTAAAAACTTGAAAACTTAAATTGCATTAACTTAAAAATAGAGTACAAAGCTGGAAATTTAAATTAAAAGACTTGAAAACATAAATGAAAGCATTAAAAAGTAAATTTAAAACTAGACTACACTACTTAGTTTTTACAAACTGTGAACTAAGCCTTTTATAGACGAATGTCTTCTTTGCTTTGTGCTAGTTGTGTTTGTTTGGTGAGGAGGTCTAGAACTCTTCATCCAACCTTTCATTTTGAGTGTTCATCAAGGCCTTCAATCCAAACCCTTGATTTTCTTATCCTTTGTTCTTGACCAATAGGATACTAGGGGATTGCCAAGGTGGCAATGGGTTTTGTGAGGTGAGGAGAGCTAGGTTTGTCATGGGGTGAAGTGGGGTAAAAAATTTTGGAGCGGTGTTGCAGGGTACAAAGGAAAGTGAGGGTGAACAGTGTTGGTTTTTGAGCTTGGCAGGAAAAAGATATAAAAGGGTGCATGGGGGGGGTAGGGGGGGTTTTTTTAGGGGGTGGTTGTGGTTAATAAATTTGCGGTTTTGGCACATTTGGTCCCTGAACTTGTATTGTTGAATTGCATCCATCGTCCTTTGTGGTGTAAAGTTATAAGGGGTTGGCAGAAATACCCCTAAGTTTAAATGGTGATAATTGCATGATAGTCTTAAAGACTACAGACTTAACAACCTTATCCCAATAGGCTTGTAAGTGTTTGTGTTTGGCCATTGGTTTTGGGCCGTTATGGTTTTGGGTTTAATAAGGGTTTTTCATAATCTTAAAGACTTATAATCTTCTTTAATGTTTAAATGGGCTGACCCGGCCTATTAGATGGGTACGGGTTGGCTCATTTAACATTTCTTCGATATCGGCTTCGGCTTTGACTTTGACTTTGTCGGGGTTGACTTTTTGACTTCTCACGCTCGTTCCATTCCGTGCCCGGTTTTGTCCGTTTTGACTTCGTTTTTATCTTTTTTTGTTGATATCCGTTTCTTGCCCAATATAGATGCAAAACACACAAATACAATGTATTTTTGGTATGTTTTTAGTCTTTTAAGCATGTTTTCCTATGTAAATGATATGTGTAATTAAGCACATACCATCTACGCAGCAGTTTCATGAACTTAGAGTAATCGTAATCACTCATTGGGCAATACATACTTGAAACATTTCGTGATAGCTATAATTATCATGCATCCTACGTATAATTTTGTGACTATTAGAACGATTGAAATAGTCCTATACTCTCTACAAATATTTGATCCAATATTTACATTTACAAAAATCTATGAACTCACCAACTTTTTGTTGACCATTTTAAGCATTTTTTTCTCAGGTGAATTAGATGCTTGGCTTACTTGATGTGCACTAGAATCTAAATTTGACAAGATTTTATTCATGGATTTCTACTTACATGCAAATGATCAAATCTCGTTGTATCGCTTTTAAGCTTTTCATTGTGATGCAATTATGGGACAAATCTTATATCAATTTCAAGAAAATCAACGAGATTACTTTTCAAATGACACATTTAGAGGTCGTTCTCTTGTATCTTGTGTTGTTGTATTATGAAGTAACACTCCCGGACATATTTCCGCTGCGACACATTTTTGGGGGTGTTACAGATTGGTATCAGAGCACTGGTTATAGAGAACTAGGTTGCATATTTTACCCTAGACTATAACCGTTTTCACAAATATTGCATCACATCAAACATTTTCAAAGTGCATACACACTACTTGCTTACTTGCTTACATTACGTGCTTACATGACATACATATATATATATATATATATATATATATATATATATATATATATATATATATATATGCTTACATCCCTTTGCGTATATCGTACATTTATTTATATAAGAGTTATTTATATAAATACCAGAACATTTCTTTAGACATTATGAGTTATACAGTGGTCTCTAAAATTATTTTGTTAGACATTGTGAGTTACACAATGGTCTTATTTTACTTCTCAGACATTGTGAGTTGCACAATGGTCTCATTTATTTCTCAGACATTGTAAGTTATACAATGGTCTCTAATTTTTTTTCCTAACTTTATACAATATCATTTTACACGAAACCCGTCACCGTTTTGTTTACATAGAATTATGTGTGAATCTAAGTACTACAAGTCTTGTATGGGCGGGACTTGTAATAAGAGGATTGATATGATAATTGCTATGCTAACTCTTTCATAAACACCTTTATCTTATTTACTTTAACCGTGTACTCATCAACTATTTTGAACACTATGTCGATCTCCCCTGATTGTTTTACTCCTCGTCTCCGAAGATGAGTCTTAAACACTCATCACATACTCATTAAAGCACCTGCATCGTCATGTCATCCACCACCTTAAAGGTTATGTGAGTATGCGTATTGCATCAAAAATTCTTAATTAGGATGATTTACAATCATCGAACCATAAATAAATAAATTAGGATGATTTATAATCTCTTCATTTGAATAGATTGTGACACCTCTTCATTTAAATAAATAAATTGTAAATCACCAAACCATAAGTTTATCAACTCATTACTTACATAAATTGGGACGCTTCTTTATGTAAATAATGAATTATAAATGAGTGTGCTTAATTGTATCCAATATGACATGAGTATGAACTCGAACCCGGTAATCAACGGAATCCATTAAAAGATCTAGAAACACAATAGTGTCTTACCACTCAGCAAAAATCTTATGGCCTCACTTGAACTACCTGATCTCATCCTTAAGATATTACATTTGCCGGTATAAATCCTTACAATCATGAACTGTTTGTGGAGCTAACAGACTTGTTACACTCTTGAGCTAATGGACTTGGTTCAATATCGAACTAACAGACTGAGTACAATATTCCACCACCTATCACATAAGCTCTCCCACAAGCTACTCCTATTTGTTGACCTTTATTCTGGGGATATTGCTTCTCGAAATGTCCTCACTCTCCACATCCCATCACCGTTTGTTATAGTTATTGTTGTTATGTTGCTGTTGTTGGGTCATTGAGCTGTCCCAGCTCGTACAACTTTATCCACTAGGTAATGCACCCCCATTAAACAAGATAAACATCTCTCGATATAGTATTCGGTTGATTTATTCATTACAGACCAATAGTACAACAATTTAATCCATGATACATCCTAGTACTGCCTACGTAAGTTGAATACTTACATCAATTAGCCTCGTTCGATATCAATCACCGAACATTACAGATATCAGAAACTAGACTCTGCTCTTAAACATTTAAAACTTTATATAGACATACCCACACGACTACACTTTCTCCTTTGATGTTTTCACTATTAAGAGATTTTCTCTATAACGCATTTACATCAATCATAAAACTTCTAATGATATTTTTTTTTCTAAGATAGTTATCCTGATCGGTTAAATATCCTGGTCAAACCTAGCCAAAATTTACGTACATTAAGAAGCGTCAAAACATCAAATTTTGCTGAACAAAGTTATCAACGCCATGTTTAAAACGGGTTTATTAGATCTTAAACTATTTTCTTGGTCACACAATCGGTTAACACAAATCAAATCCTGGAACGGGATTCCTTTAAGGGGTAGGTACTGTAACAATCCGTATTTTCAGGTCATTTACGCCAATAAACTTTCAAATATTTGTTTTGAACTTTTACGCAATTACTTTTAATTTCAACCGTTTAGTTAAATCGCGTAAACTAAAAATCAACAATCAACGTAAACCGACCTCAAACAAATAAAAGTACGTCAAACAAGTGTTGTATTATTTTTACGAAAATGATTTATAACTTTTCACATTTTATTTTTATACGTTACGTAAAGCGCTTACGTTTCGCGATAAATTGCTTTTTTGCATATATGTAAACCCATAAACCCATCTATGCTTCAACAAATACCCACCATTATACCTAATACCCAAAATAATTATATCATTTCTATCCTAATACCTATTCTAGCCGTGCATGTTATGCATACAAACACATGTAAATTAAATCAAATGCCCCACTAGTTCTCACTTTACATAAACTACACCAACTTGTAAACTTTAAACTATTACCCATGGGGTATCAAAATTCCTTTTGTTCCCTCTCATTCAAACCCACACGACACAACATAGGGAAAAAGAAAAAGAAACTTGCATGCTCACTTGTAGTGTCACTTCATTCCCAACATAAGCATGTCTCTTACACATCCAACCATTTGTTTAATCACAAATCCTTACCTAGAGCCATGCACAGATCGTTCCCCCATGTAAACCTTCAATGGTTTTGCAAATGGTATTCTTTTAAGACTTGTCCCATCCTTCCCTTATTAACTCCATGAAGTACGGCTAGAAACAAAAACATACACCAAGCATGCCTTTGTTACATTTCATGCTACCTAGTCCTATGTGTTCCCTACTCATTGTTTAATCCTAACACCTTACCTCTTATTCTTTCCTAGTTCCATCAATCGACATCACACAAGACTATTCCAAGGTTACTGCTCCTTTTTGCTTTCCAAGTTTGATTCAAACAACACACTTTCACACGAGCAAAACTCTCCCCAATGCTAACAGTGTTCACTTTATTTTCTCCTTATGCAAGATTCGTCACAAGCAAGCACATGTCTCGAGTTTAAACATCAAATATAGAGTAATTATTAGTTTTAAAATAAAATTAGTATTGAATCGAACAACAACAGTTGTATTTTTGAATGAAACAATGATTACAATTGTTAGAATAAGAGAGATGGTTAAATAAGAAATCGACCTTATAATTTTTCTCTGAATTGGAGAGAAGATTAATCGGGTTTCATTTATGAAAGGGGAAAGTTTGTGAATGACGCGGTTATGCCCTTAGTCGGATAATTGTCATGTTTATTTATTATGTTTTATTTGGATAAGTGTTTGAGTCATGTTAGGATAAGTGTTTATGTTGTGAGAGTTATCTCATAAACTAGTATTTAAGTGTTACGCCCTTAGTCGGATAATTGTCATGTTTATTTATTATGTTTTATTAGGATAAGTGTTTGAGTCATGTTAGGATAAGTGTTTATGTTGTGAGAGTTATCTCATAAACTAGTATTTAAGGTTTCACAATGTAATCAATTAATCAAGCAATCAAGTTAAAGGACAATCTCTAAGCTTCTGTCTTATTTCTTACGGAGCCCGCACATGCTATAGTGGTGCAAGTCTATCTCTTCTTCTTCTCTTCATTCTTAAGGAGCAAGCACACGCTAAAAGTGGTGTCCTATCTTGATACAACCTCGAACATGGTCGTATCAGAAACTTTCAATTAAGCTGATAGTATTTAGTTTTGTTGTATTTTTGGGTTTTTTTGGTTAGATCTCTTGAGTTTTTTGTTTTATACATTTTCAAGAGATGTTTTTTGTGGATGGTGGTATTCATTTAGATCGATTCAAAGAGAGCCGAGTGGCGATGCGAAATGGACACATCGGGGACGTTTGGCATTCTAATTTTGAAATCGAGACTAACCGTATATTTTACTCTTAATTTTTTTAACATGTATGTATTTGCCTACTCTGGTTTAAGTCAACAAAAGTCACAAACAAGGCTACAATGACGGTATTTAGGGTGTGTTTGTTATATTGGTTTTGACATTAAGTAATGGAATGACATCTAAGTAAGGTTCTTTGGTGTGTTCACGTAAACATAATATTAAGCATTAGGGATGAGCACGGTACCAAAATGGTACCGAACCGACACCGTTTTGGTGGTACTAGTTTTTTTCCCGGCCAAAAATGATGGTACCGTTCCCGGAACTGAGAGTATGCCCGGTACCGGTACCGGTTCCGGTACCGGGTTCGGGTAAACCGGTACCGTACAGGTTCGAGAACCGTTTTTCATTAGAAAATTTATTGTGTTTGATCTATAGATCCTCCTAAATTATGAATCTAGTAAATGTAGTTGTTACGTGTTTACTCATTTTATAGTTTGTTTTTCTTCAAAAACAGATGGATGTTTCCTACACTAATGCTAAATACGACAGGTTAAATTTACACCATTAAATCATGGATGTTTCCTACACTTATGCTAAATACAAAAGGTTAAATTTACACCACCAAATCTATTAAAATGTGCAAGTATAGTTATATGAAAAACATTTTCCCGTTTCAAGATTATAAGAACGTACATGTATTGTTGATACAAAAGTTAGACGATCCTTGATTAGGTCCGAATTAGGTGTAATACGGATCTGTTATGCTCCGGTTCCTGTATCAATTAAGTCTTGATGTATGAGACCTGCGCACTAAAGAAAAACAAAGCACGTTAGGCTTACCGTGGATTGTCTCCCACGTATTATCTCCGGGTGTGAGAGTAAGTTAAAGGTTTAGTTTTAGTAGGATTAGTTAGGGTATGAGGGGGGGCGTACCTTTGTTTGATAGCCGAGGTGCACTATATCTACTTACCAAACCCTATAATGGGCTTTGCCCCACTTAATTAGGTTGGTATCGAGAGGTCTCCGTTATTTAGTTACCGCCATTATTTAATAATAGTGGAGACCAACATCATGATTTTTACTCGGGTCGTATGGTTGTTCTAGATATCTGCGGACGTGTGCGCTAGTTGGGCCTCATGGGCCTAAATCCTCGTCGTGATAGCCCATATGTCATGGACTTCCCTTTAGGCAGTACCATTTGGGCCTTGGAGGCCCGTATCGATGTCGCTATGGCCCATTCATCATGGGCCTGGGTATAAGTACTATTCGTGGGTCGGGTTCATGACCCGAGGTTGGACTATACGTCATCATGTATGATTAATCAACTTTCTACAAATCAACAAGATGATACAGTCTAGGATTAAACATACATATTACATAACATGACATACAGAAGACTTAATGTCATAAAATAAAAATGACTCTTGTGAACAGAGAGCTTTACTAATATACCGTCTTTAGTATCATTTTTGTTCTTATATATACGTAAACTAAATGGTTATTATTTTCTCATTTTTCAATCGAAACGATCTGTTGCACAGTTGTACGCGTCTGAGTTCAATTCATAATACTCCGTAATTATTTTTGCAATGTTAAAAAGCATGAGTTTAGTTATAATGATATTTTTCCAAACCACAATAGTGTATGGGACAACCAATATGGGTGTTTCGATCGACAACTTAGTTCACAAACACTTCCACTCGAACTCCGGTACCAAAACCGGGATATCCCGTCTTGGCACCGTACCGTTTTTTAGTGGTACCGAATTTTTTTTGTGCGATTTTCATGGTACCGGTACCGTACCGGGTAAAGAGAACCGGTACTGGTACGGGTCGGTACCGGTACGGTTCCGGTACCGTACCGTTTTTTCACACTAGTGGTACCAATTTCGTACTCCAATTTTCAACATGGTTATTAATGGGTTTTGTGCTATGGGTAGGTAATAAGTAGTTAATTGAGTTAGCCAAACTCTAAGAAATCAAGAAGTAAACTAGAATACTTGAGCCAATTTTCTTATAATTTATTCATAACCCAACTGGTACATTTGATACTTGAAAGGAAAATGCATGAAATACTAAAATAAAGCACATAATGGAAACATGAGTCGACTGCAATATGGAAGACCACTTCTTTCTCCTAATTGTATGCATGGACAAGCAGTAGTGAAAAGGTTGTTGGAAAGTGCATGTGACAAATATTAACGTAGTGAGCAGGGACGGAACTTGAGCCGTTTTATGAGGGGGGCCGAGACGAAAATCATAATGTATATATACCAAAAAAAGACAAGAAATACGCGATAACTCATAAAATAGTTTAAGATTGGGAGAATGGGAGATTGAGATGAGTTGCAGAGAGGGTTTTTAGTTGTTTCTTGTTTGGAAAAGAAACAAAATGTAAAAATAAGAAAATTTATTTTGCATCTAACGTTTGGTTTTCGAGGGTGGGGGCAGAGCAGAATGTAATTTTTTTTCTAAGATAATCTACATAGTACAATAATTTGGTACTTAGAAGCAACAAATTTTTGGGGGGGCCACAACCCCCTTGGCCCTTTAAATGTTCCGTCCCTGGTAGTGAGTACTATCCATAGGATACGTATCAGTAGGTGTTACTAAAAGGCGGGTTGTTAGGCCTTAAAAACATAAATAAGTAGGCTTGCTTAAGCCTTGTCTCATATATACAACGTACATATTTTTAACGCTTTAAGCATCATTACCATATACCACTTTGCTCTAATTACTTGACGCATTTAGAGACCAAACCGGGAGTCGATCCCAACTAACTTTTTGAAGTCCCCATGACCCAGTTGATAGCGTAATTTACAAGTTTTTGTTAAAAAGTTATGACCTGATAAAGTTTGCCCTATTTTTATGGAAAATTTCATTTTCCACAAGCGTTAACATTTATCAAAGCTCAAGCACATACTAGGGACGGAATTGCATACATTTGTCTTGTGACAACCCGAGAATTTCCGTTTAATAAATTAGCCGTTTCCGTTTAGAAACTTGAATTTTTAAATGTTTCGTTTAGCTTTACCATTTAACCGAAATTCTGTTTAGTATTAGCTGTAGAATATTCTAGGGGGAGCGAACCGGTTAGCACAAAGTTGTAGTAATTTTGGGCAATAGCAACGTTTTTATGTTTTAAGCAATATGTAAAATTTCGTAATAAATTTTTTCTTGATGCCGTTACTCGTTTCGTTTTTTACGTGATCAGTGGAATTTAACTCACTTTGTTGTGCTATGCAATGCTTGGAAATTATCTTCATCAAATAGCACTAGTGATCCTAGATAGATGTGGGAAATTATCTTCCTGGTCCACCTTTTTGCCTTATCATAACCGGATATGTATATGTTTATACATAGGATTCATTTTTTGAAATTGCTACAAGTTAAACAAGCATCCTACAAAATGGCTTGTACAAAGTCCTTTTATGCTCTCATTCGCGGATCATATTGTGTCACCCTGTTTTGCCTTGTGCACCTAAATAACCGACGGCAAGATCTGTATGTGTGTGTGTGTAAATTTTACCTACAAACCCATTTGTTTCATCACTTCATTCTCATTCTTCTCACACCAAAAATACATTCTCTTGTGTTGTCTCTCTCAAGAACACACATACATCTTCTTTCTTTTCTCTCAATTCGAACCAAACACAACCACACTAAAATCATTACATTTTTAATCTTGTTGATTTCAACCATTTGAAGATCTTATGTCTAGAGTTGATGGTATTTCATTTGGGTATTTTATAAAACAACGTTTGGGTTGTTCTTAGTTTCTATTCACCTTTCGTCGTGTTTCTTTGTAAGTCATCTTTACTTTTTCATAAATAAGTTGTACTTTTGCATTCGTATGATTATTCTGAACAAGGTGTACAAAGCGGATTGTTGTGAAAATCATTATCTAGTTTTCTATAAAATTACAAGTCTCAAAGTTAAATATTTTTGTTTATAAATGGAAGAACATAAAAAGTAGTTGTACTTTGGTGCATAAAAGTTCGTGTGGTGAATATTTTGACTTTCATATCTTTACAGCTAGGCTACATCTGTTTATTTAAGATTTATCGTTATTAAGTTTAAATACTGTTGTCAGAAGAGATTTTAAGTTAGATGTTGAGTTATTTGTTGGACGAGGAAATTGATGTCGGGCTGAGGTTTAGGTTTAGAACGAATTTGTTGCGATATTTGAGGTGTTGTCAAAAATAAATCGGATATTCTTTCGAGTAAATAAAAGATATACTTTTGTAAAACGGGTGTTTTCACGTGTCGAGGTTGATAAAAATGAAAAGTCGATATTTTAGATAGGTCATGCCGAAATTTCTTAAACTTATTAAATAGCGTTCGAAAAAATATACTTTTAATTATCGAACTCCATGATAAATGTAGAAAAGCGTGATAGTAGTCGAGTTTTCTTGTCAACATTTTTAGTTATTGAGTCAACGTTGATGTGTCGGGACACTAAAAGACGAAATACACTAAAAGACGGAACATACTAAAGGACAAAATATACTAAAAGACGAGATACACTAAAAGACGAATACACTTAAATGGATGAAAAAAAAAAAAAATAAAAAAAATAAAAAAACATAAAAAATAAAAAACTGCACTAAAGACGAAATACACTCAAAAACGAAATGTCACTAAAAGACGAAATGCACTCATATAGACGAAATGCATAAAAGATGAAATACATCTAAATAGACGAATACACTAATAGATGAAATACAATAAAAGGGACAAATATACTAAAAGACGAAATACTCTAAAGAAGAAATACACTAAATGACGAAATACACTTAAACGGCGAAATATTTTCTAAGATGTTTGAAGGGTCGAGACTTGTCACAAAATTATAACTTCCACGAAGTACGTTTTAAATAGGGATACGCCGTGTTACTAGTGCTCGGATGATAAGTTCTTGCGTTTTAAGCGTTATTCGTTTGTTACATCATTCTTAATCGACGACTCTATATGATAGGTTGTCCGCTAGAAAGTGAGATTCATTTTCACTTGTTTATTCCTTTTGAGCAACTACCAGTATAAGGTGAGTTCATTAGCCCCACTCTTTTACTCGTTTTCGAATAATGTTTTATAACTCTTGGGTGAGAAAACATTGCTTTTTTATAAAACTGGACACAAGTACTTTGCCATGAGATTTTCACTGTTTATGTGTTTTTGCCTAGTAGCTGTTAGACCACTACTGCCCGAACTATCATGAACTGTCAATCTCTTGACTGGAAGACCGGTCGAGAGAGCGCGAATGAATAAATAGATCTATTGGGACTAATTAACCCTATCCGGGTGAGTAGCGCTCACTACCCACGGGGCACCCGATAAACGGATATATGTCATGTCGTACTAGTTAGGTTGTCTTTGGTCGGATACCTGGAAGGGCACACAAATACTTATAGCAATGTACATGCTATCTGCGTAATTAGCTTCAGTGTCATGAGCTTAGTGCAACGTAAATACTTTTTTATGTGGCAAGTCGTATCTGTTATAAAATAAACATGTCGCATACGTTTTGATATCTTGTGGTCCACTATAACAACGTTTGAACTAAACCTATGAATTCACTCAACTTTATGTTGACCGTTTTAAGCATGTTTTTCTTAGGTGCTTAGCATGGATGCTGTTGATTGACTTATGTGAAGTCTAATTGCCTGTACCAGTTTTCCAGAGATTTGTCTATGTCTTTAAATACAGTTGTTGAACTTATTTAAGCTTCCGCATTTGTCATTTAAAACCCTTAAATTTGGTTGATGTAAAACTAATTATTATTTTCAATCTATGCAACGGTGTTTATTTTTAAAACGTACCATTAGAGGTCGTTCTTTATGCTTTGTACTTGAGATGCTCAATAAAGTCACGCCTCCGGACACGTATTCCATCCAGGCCCCGTCTGGGGGTGTGACATGTCTTATGTCACATATTTAGTAAATATGTGCTAATTGTCATTTAGGATGCGGATAGAGTTTTGCAACGTTTCGCGTGCATCGTTTTTCGTGTCCGCATCATACTTGTTATTATCTTGCTGTATCTATCAAGGTGAGTTTGCAGCCACGACTCTTTTTATTGCCACTTAAATCTCTCTTGGACCCACCACCCAATCAGGGGCGGAGCTATGGAGGGGGCACGGTGGGCAAGTTGTCGTTTTGCCCCCTCACAAGTAAAAGAAACAAAGTCGTTTAATCTGAAAATTCATGACGCAAGAAGATGACTCTTTTTAAATGACTCTGTTTCTTTGATGTTACGGTGTTTATCTTCTTTGATGGAAGGAGAAAGGGTAATTATAAATAAGAAGAAGAAGAGACACTCTCTCTTTCTTATCTTGTGTGTGGTCACGTGATCATGCATAGAAAAGTGTAAAGTAAAATGCTACATTCATAAAAATTTTACAAACAAACTTCCACAAAATGACTTGTCATCAATTAAATCATCTTATTCATTTCTCTCTCTTCCTTTTAATTTTCCATCATCCTATCAATGCATGCCAAATCCTTTTGTGATTTTTTTTTGTGAAACCTTTGTGGATGTAGTATACCTCTTGATTTTTTCTATATTTTCTTCTTCTTATTATACTTTTTTGTCATGATGTTTTTTTTTGAACGACGATTTATTAAAACACTAGCAAGGAGCTAGAACAAACAAGAACAATATAAGGTTTCTTAAGCCAATCCTCCCACTTGAACGACGCTTAACATCTGAATTTACACCAATAAAAAGAACTAGAAACTAAATTATCAAATATCAGTGCCTTTTCAGGGATCTTCTTATCAAACAAAAGCTTGTTGTGAAAGTTCCATATATACCACCACAAACCATAGTATACACCCTCAAGAACGCCTTTGAGTGTAGCATTTTTTTAGTTATAGTAATAAGTTAAGCATATGTCAGCTCTTTTGTGTATTTTAATTTTTTTTATTCAATAAACTTTACATACTTAAATTTATAGTAACGAGTCTTTCAACAATTGAAATCATAAGTTTCTTCACACTACCATACCACCTATCTAATATGAGATTCTCGGTTTGATTTGGTGTAACTTGACGTATTTAGTTGTCATTTGATTAACAAAATTGTAGCACTCTTATACGAGTCTATTTTCTTTTTTGGCTTGCCATTGTAAAATTTATTTTTGCCCCCTCCGAAAATATCCTGGCTCCGCCCCCTTCACTCAATCCTTCTCTTTCTTGCATGTTCTAATTTTATATCTAACCCCTTATAGTTTCTAAAATATACATCCTCTTCTACATTTCTTACATTTCTTTGCATGTTACTTGCTCATTTTAGTTTTGTTTTATATGTCCGTTTGTAAATTACACACGTCAATAAAATGTGATATTTGTTTTAACGGTTAAAATGGGAAAGTCGACGTTTGTTTAGCAAAAAATAAAAATTAGATATCAAACACTTTATTTGAGGAGAAAAAAATGACACAAATGCTGTATTATATTATGATATATATATCAATTGTCGACCTAAACGACGGCGTTTCATACGCTTATTCCACTGTTCATCAACAACAGTGTTTTCCCACTGTTCATCCGACACAGTTTTCCCACTGTTCAACGATGTGGCACAACAAAAGAAAGGATGCGGCCCAATATGGAAAAAAAAAACCCGCTGGCCGAAATAGAAAAAAAAACCTTACGAAACGTAGCCTCAACTTTTAACTATTTTCGACTTTTTATATTATAAATCTTCGAATTGCGAACAAAACAAGCCCAATATTGCAATGCTTCTCATAATAGAAAATGTAGAATACTAGTAATCTAATGAATCAACCAAGAACAATAAGTGAGATGTGGGTTGGATTGTTAGAGAGAAAATTGGATGGAATGAGAATGTATTTTTGGAATGTATGGAATGAATGGATAACAATGAACAACCAACCCTCTCCAAGACAAGGAGAGGGTTTGTATAAATTAACTACCTGAGGGTTACGGCCTGGGTTGGGAGTTGAGCCACCCATGGGCCTTGGGCCGGATTAGATTACTAATCTAATCCTTATACTAACTACGAGCTAAGACTATGTTAAAACTCTTTGGATGGTTGACCGACGCACTTTTTCGTCATAATAGAAAATGTAGAATACTAGTAATCTAATGAATCAACCAAGAACAATAAGTGAGATGTGGGTTGGATTGTTAGAGAGAAACTTGGATGGAATGGATGAATGTATTATGGAATGTATGGAATGAATGGATAACAATGAACAACCAACCCTCTCCAAGACAAGGAGAGGGTGTATAAATACTACCTTGAGGCCGGCCATGGGCTGGAGTTGGGCCACCCATGGGCCTTGGGCCGGATTAGATTACTAATCTAATCCTTATACTAACTACGAGCTAAGACTTGTTACAACTTTGGAAGTGACCGACACTTTTCGTGTTTCCAACACATAAACCCTAAACCTTCATAGTAAAAAAAGAGTTTTTTTTGGCAGGAAAACTTGAGTAACATTTAATTTTTATAGTAAATCCTAAAGCCTAAATCCTAAACCCTAAACACTAAATCCTAAACCCTAAACCCTAAATTCTAAACCTTAAACCCTAAACCCAAAACTGTAAATCCTAAATCTTAAACCCTAAACCCTAATCCCTAATCCCTAAACCTTCATAGATAAAAAAAAGAGTTTTTTTGGCAGGAAAAATTAAATAAAATTTAACTTTTATAGTAAACCCTAAACCCTAAACCCAAAACCCTAAACCCAAAACCCTAAACCCTAAACCCTAAACCCTAAACCCTAAACCCTAAACCCTAAACCCTAAATCCTAAAACCTAAAACCTAAACCTTAAACCTTAAACCGTAAACCCTAAACCCTAAACCTTAAACCCTAAACACTAAACCCTAAAACTAAACCATAAAAACTAAACCATAAAACTTAAATCTTCATAGTTAAAAAAAAGTGTTTTTGGTAGGAAAACTTGAGTAAAATTTAATTTTTATTGTAAACCCTAAATCCTAAATCCAAAATCCTAAATCCTCAACTCTAAACTCTAAACCCTAAACCCTAAACCCTAAACCCTAAACCCTAAAACCTAAACCTTAAACCCTAAACCAAAAACCGTAAACCTATATAGTTAAAAAAGAGTTTTTTGACAGGAAAACTTGAGTAACATTTAATTTTTATAGTAAACCATAAACCCTAAATCCTAAATACTAAATCCTTTTATAGTAAACCCTAAACCCAAAATCCTAAACCCTAAACCCTAAAACCTAAACCCTAAACCCTAAACCTTCATATTTAAAAAAAGAGTTTTTTGGGCGAAAAAACCTGAGTAACATTTAATTTTTATAGTAAACCCTAAATCCTAAACCCTAAACCCTAAACCCTAAACCCTAAACCCTAAACCCTAAACCCTAAACCCTAAACCCTAAACCCTAACCCCTAAACGCCTAAACCCTAACCCAAAACCCTAAACCGAAGCCTAAACCCTAAACCCAACTAACCTAAACCCTAAACACTAAAACAAACCCTAAACACTAATATCCAAACCCTAAACCCTAAACCCTAAACCCTAAAAACATAAACCCTAAACAAAAATCCATAAACCCTAAACCTTTTAAGTTAAAAAAGATTTTTTTCGTCACGGGAAAAACTTGAGTAAAAATTTAATTTTTTATAGTAAACCCTAAACCCTAATTCCTAAATCCTAAACCCTAAACCCTAAACCCTAAGCAATAAAACCTAAACCCTAAACCATAAACCCTAAACCTTCATAGTTAAAAAAAAGAGTTTTTAGCAGGAAAACTTGAGTAAAATTTAATTTTTATAGTAAACCCTAGACCCTAAATCCTAAACCCTAAATCCTAAACACTAAATTCTAAACCCTAAACCCTAAACCGGAAATCCTAAACCCTAAACCTTCATAGTTAAAAAAAGAGTTTTTGGTTGGAAAACTTGAGTAAAATTTAATTTTTATAGTAAAACTAAAATTCTAAATCCAAAATCCTATCCAAAAATCCTAAACCCTAAATCTTCATAGTAAAAAAAATATTTTTTCTGGCGGGAAAACTTGAGTAACATTAATTTTTTATAGTAAAAACCCTTAAAGCCTAAATCCTAAATCCAAAACGACTAAATCCTCACCCTAAACCCGAAATTCTAAACCCTAAACCCTTAACCGTAAATCCTAAACCCTAAACACTAAACCCTAATACCTAAACCCTAAACCTTCATAGTTAAAAAACAGAGTTTTTTTTTTGCAGGAAAACTTGAATACAATATAACTTTGTCATAACACACACACACACAAACCCTAAACCCCAAAATCCTAAACCCATAACCCTAAACCTAAACTCTAACACTAAACCCTAAACCCTAAACCCTAAACCTTAAACCTTAAACCGTAAACCCTTAACCCTAAACCCTAAACTCTAAACCTAAACCATAAAACTAAACCATAAAACCTAAACCTTCATAGTAAAATAAAAGAGTTTTTTGGCGGGAAAACTTGAATAAAATTTAATTTTTTTAGTAAATCCTAAATCTAAAATCCTAAACCCTAAACCATAAACCCTAAACCCTAAACCCTAAACCCAAAACCCTAAATCCTAAACCTTAAACCTTAAACCGTAAACCCTAAACCCTAAACCTTATTTTTGTGCGAGGTAGTGACCCCTTATTACACCAAAACAAAACCCTAAACCCTAAATCCTAAACCCAAAACACTAAACCCTAAACCCTAAACCATAAACCATAAACCTTCATAGTTAAAAAATAGTTTTTTTGGCGGGAAAATTTGAGCAACATTTAATTTTCATAGTAAACCCTAAACCCTAAATCCTAAACCCTAAACCCTAAACCCTAAACACTAAATCCTAAACCATAAATTCTAAACCATAAACCCTAAACCCTAAATACTAAATCCTAAACCCTAAACCCTAAACCATAAACCCTAAACCTTCAATGGTAAAAAACAGAGTTTTTTAACGGGAAAATTTGAGTAAAAGTTAATTTTTATATTAATCCCTAAATCCTAAATCCTAAATCCTAAATCCAAACACCTAAAAGTCTAAAATCCCTAAAACGTGAAAACCTAAACCGAACATAAACCTAAAACCCTAAACCCTAAACCCTAAACCCTAAACCCTAAACCCTAAACCCTAAACCCTAAACCCTAAACCCTAAACCCTAAACCGTAAACCCTAAACCATAAACCCTAAACCCTAAACCTTAAACCATAAACCCTAAACCCTAAACCTTAAAACCTAAACCCTAAACCCTAAACCCTAAACACTAAATCCTAAACCCTAAACCCTAAACCCTAAACCCTAAACCATAAACCCTAAACCATTATTGGTAAAAAAAGAGTTTTTTAGCGGGAAAATTTGAGTAAAATTTAATTTTTATATTAAACCCTAAACCCTAAACCGTAAAACCTAAACCCTAAACCATAAACCCTAAACCATAAACCCTAAATCTTCATAGTTAAAAAAAGAGGTTTTTTGGCTAGAAAATATGAGTAACATTTAATTTTTATTTTAAACCCTAAATCCTAAACCCTAAACACTAAATCCTAAACCCTAAACCCTAAATTCAAAACCCAAAACCCTAAACCCTAAACCCTAAACCCTAAACCCTAAACCCTAAACCATAAACCTTAAACCATAAACCCTAAACCCTAAAACTTAAACCCTAAACCCTAAACCCTAAACCCTAAACCCTAAACCCTAAACCCAAAACCATAAACCCTAAACCATAAACCATAAACCCTAAACCTTTATAGTTAAAAAAGAGATTTTTTGGTGAGAAAACTTGAGTAAATTTTAATTTTTATAGTAAACCCTAAATCAAAAATCTAAAATCCTAAACCCTAAATTCTATACCTAAACCTTAAACCCTAAAACCTAAACCCTAAACCCTAAACCCTAAACCATAAACCCTAAACCATCATAGTTAAAAAAAGAGTTTTTGGTGAGAAAACTTGAGTAACATTTAATTTTTATAGTAAACCCTAAACCCTAAATTCTAACCCCTAAACCCTAAACACTAAATCCTAAACCCTAAACCCTAAGTTCTAAACCCTAAACCCTTAACCCTAAACCCTAAATCTTAAACCCTAAACACTAAACCCTAAACCCTAAACCCTTAACCCTTAACCCTAAACCCTAAACCCTAAACCCTAAACCCTAAACCTTCATAGTTAAAAAAGAGTTTTTTTGGCCGGAAAACTTGAATAAAATTTAACTTTTATTGTAAACCCTAAATCCTAAACCTAAAATCCTAAACCCTAAACCCTAAACCCTAGACCCTAAACCCTAAACCCTAAACCATGATAGTTATAAAAAAGATTTTTTTTTGGCGGGAAAACTTGAATAAAATTTAACTTTTATAGTAAACCCTAAATCCTAAATCCAAAATCCTAAACCCTAAACCCTAAACCCTAAACCCTAAACCCTAAACCCTAAACCCTAAACCCTAAACCCTAAACCCTAAACCGTAAACCCTAAACCCTAAACCTTAAACCCTAAACACTAAACCCTAAACCCTAAACCTTCATAGTTAAAAAAAGTGTTTTTTTGGCTGAAAAACTTGAATAAAATTTAACTTTTATAGTAAACCCTAAACCCTAAACCCAAAATCCTAAACCCTAAACTCTAAACCCCAAACTCTAAATCCTAAACCCTAAACCCCCTA
>BQNB010016217.1:0-25981 GCA_026074375.1 Tanacetum coccineum
ATTTCTAAATAATTCTTTTTCTCATTTCTCTCTTTTCTCTCTAACCTCTCTCTTGTTTCTCTCTCTAGAAATCTTCCCACTCTCTATTTTCTTGATCTAGATTCGTGTGGTATATGAAGTGAAAGTGTTATACGGGATCCTACAGTTCTCTTTGGTCATTAAAACAGTTTGGATAAGCTTTTAGTTCGTCTATATAAAAGCTTTAATAAGTTTAGCATGGGTTTAGTAAAGCTTTCTAGTTAAGATTGTTAAATTCTCAAATCTGTCATTCCTGACAAAGTCCTAAACTGCTTATTGCTTTGATTCATAAGTTTATGCTTAAGGTGCATTGTTTAAGTGTGTAAATGAGTTTAAATACATCAATGTTTATCTGTTATTGCTTAGTAGAACCTTTTGAGTAAATTGGATCATTAACAGTCAAGTAAATATATGTTTGTCTTGTTAAAGTCCTTATTTGAAGAGAAAAGAGTGTGTTTTGATTTTAGAGTTACTTTGGTTGAAATTTCTTTAAATTAGCTTTTTATAGTCTTAAGTTCATCTGTTTTAAGTTATTAGTTGGTAAAAATCCTTTTTGAGTCTTAGAAGTTAGGCTGCTTATTGTCATTCAAATTCAAAGAAAAAAAATCCAAAAACAAGTATGTGTCTGTCATTTTTATTTGTCCTTGCCTAGCTTATTTTCTTTAGGTAATCTGTTTAATTTCAGCTTATTTGAGTCTTTAGCCTATTAGTCTTAATCTGTTTTTGCTTTTTAGGTTTTGCTTATTGCTTAATAGTCCTGAATTTTAAGCTCAAAGTTTTCAAAGGTTCCTTTGAAGTCTGTCTTAAGCTATATGTCTTTAGCTTTTTAAGTGCTTTGTAGCTTATCTGGTCTGCTTATTTTTTAAGTCATCAGTGCTTAGTTAGACTAGCTTAAGAGCTGTCATCAGCTTATTTGATTCTGTTAGCTTATTAGGTCCAAAAAGGCCCCATCAGTTTAGCTTATTTTTTAAGAATTGAGAAAACCAAATTGTTGCTTATTTGTTGCTTTTTATTAGCTTATTATTAATTTTTAGTATTAAGTCCATTTATTAAATTAGCTTATTTTCATTTATACTTTAGCTTTTTCAAATAAAAAATATTTTGTAAAAAAAGAAAGGCCACAGGTTTCGAACCTGTAACCTCTCTTTATAACACCAACACCTCAACACACACACTCCACTACCAACTGCCTTTGGGACTTTTTTGTTTATTACTTTACAACCTTTAATTAATATAGTACCTTTTTCAGTTTAAGCTTATTTGCTTATTTGCTTTATAACTGCTTATTAGTTTCAGCTTATTTTCCCATTTTATTTTTCTTAAGTTTAGATTTGTTCAAAGTACTTTTCATAAAAATTTTAGATTTTTATAAATTAGTTTAATATTTTTTATATTATATTTAGATTAAGAGTGTGAATTTGTTGTTTTTAATTCATAATAAATAAAATAAAATCAAAAAAATATAATTCTTTTTCTGAAAATTATTTTTAGTCATTTAGGATTTTTAAAAATTAAATTTGAGTTTGTAGGGTTAAAATTTGTATTATTTGCTTATATGTCGCGTTTTAGAATTCCCGTTAACGTTTTTTACTTTAAATCTTTAATTGCCTTATTTGTTTGCTTGCTTTTAGTTGCTTTTGTGTTTAATTTTTAGAAGTAGAAATCAAAATTCAAAATACTTGATATTCAAGCATCAAACAAAATACTTTCGTGGAATTCAAATTCACTTCTCGTCGGGATACCACACTCGGGAAATATACTATTGTTTGTCCTCAAGCAATTTTATGTTTTACGGGAAACTTACTATACTATAATTAGTTTGAGATATTTATGATATATATTTAATTATATATTGACTATTTGGATCGAATCAAATTTTTGGCGCCGCTGCCGGGGAAGAGGTGTACGATTTTCGCAAAGTATTTGAAGTTAGTGCCTTGAAGATCCTTCCCCGTGAAGTTATCGTTTATAATTTTCTATTTTTCTTTTATAAAAACATAAAATACAAAAATATTTTTGTTCTATCTTGTTTTTCTTATCTTGTTTTTAGTGCATGAGCACTCGTTCTAATTCTTCTAATCTATTTTCTCCGCTTAGAGACCCCGAGAGTTTTATTCGACGAAGGAATTTAGGTGAACCGTCATCTATTTTTGACTTCGAAGAAGTTATGAGCATTCCTCATAATAACATGGTCCTTACCGCCTCCTCCGCTTCTTTGTGAGCATTTTTCTAGAGAACTACCGAACACTTGTTCTATTAATCGGTTTACAAAATATTTCGTTTTATTTAATTTGAGTCATAAGCACGCGCTCTACTCTTCAAATCTTATTTCCCCCGCTTAAGCGACCCCGTGAGTCTAATTCGACGAAGTAAATTATTTGAACAGTCATTCCTTTTACGACTTCAAAGAAGTTAAGAAAGCATGTCCTCATAATGATCATGGACCGCCCTAATATTGGGCCCCCTCCTCCACCAATTAATGGTCCACCTCCGGTGGTGAACCTTTAACGGAAAAGCTCCCCGATCATGGAGAGTTAATGCCTAACATCTAGAGACAGGAACGGAGGACCAATTGCCCTGATTCCAATTCAAGCAATAGATTTTGGACTTCGCAATCACATGATACAACAAGTTCAAAATACTTTCCAATTTTACGGATTATCGGGCGACGATGCCAATAGACATATTGATAAATTTTTGGAAATTACTCAACATATGAAACAAAATGGGGTCTCTGATGACGCCCTTCGCCTGTCTCTTCTCCCATATTCCTTGACGCGTCATGCTATCGCATGGTATGATCGTCTTCCAAAGAATTCATTCACTCTTTTCGATGACATGATGAGGAAATTTCTCTCAAAATATTTTCCTCCTTCCATGGTGACTAAGTTAAGGAACGAGATCACGAAATTTGAGCAAAAACCGCATGAATCGTTATTCGAGGCATGGGAGCGTTATAAATTGTCCATTGATCGGTGTCCTAACCATAACATGCTTTAGTTACACAAATGATACGTTTTATAATGGTTTGACATTAAGTCATCGGGACACCATCAATGCTGCAGCGGGAGGAAACTTTTAATGCAAAAAGACACAGAAGAAATGTTAAAGAAATTAGACAAGAACATGACCGCATCACCACACCCAATGGGACACTTTTAGAAATCGAGATGATACGTCTAGACAATAATCTCTTTGCTACTACTACCGAGAGTCCAGAAGTTGTTCGACAATTGGATATATGATGTAATAAAATTTTGTAGAGATGATGAGACAAATTCAAACGATCAAATCTGTTGATACGAAATGCGAGACTTGTGGTGGTCCTCATTCCTTACCAAAGAGCCCAGTTCACGCTGATGGCTACACTCAAGCGAGCCGTTTATGCAACTAGGGGTAACCATAAATATAGGTTAAATATCCTACCAACCGCAAGGAACCGTAATTTGCTTAGCTTACGCTCGAATATATACCCAGACCACTCGGTACTCAATCAACCGAATGTGCACAAA
Organism: Tanacetum coccineum; assembly: GCA_026074375.1. NCBI lineage: Eukaryota > Viridiplantae > Streptophyta > Magnoliopsida > Asterales > Asteraceae > Tanacetum > Tanacetum coccineum. Next base: position 3,531 of record BQNB010016217.1, read on the forward strand.
TAATCAAAACCGATACATTCAAAATCAAAAATCAAAAGAATTTTCAAGCCTACCGAATATCAAGCTCCGACAATCAAGGAGAAGAGGGCAAAACTTTTAATCAAGAAATCAACAAAATTCCAAGCTCCACATTAATCAAGTTCAAGTTCCAACCTCGTATGAGAGTTATCAAACTATATCACGATAAATGACGACAAATATTAAGAGTTGTGCAAATCAAATAACTAATATAGAACGAAATGAGGAGATATTGATACTTATATACAAAAAGATCAAAAAGAGCTAAAAACATGATGTTCAATGAATTACAATACGTACTAGCAGTTTCTTCCAAATACAAAAGTCCACTGGTAGGGGATCACTATCATAGAAACACGGTTCGCCCAAAACGCGAGAGTTGACGTGAAAGCTATTACACCACCCGAAGTGGTGTTGACTTAATAAAGTCCTACTATTCCACCTCTACTCCTTCTCTTTTGAAGGAAGTGGAACGTGAAATCGAGGCGACAAAGGACAAGGTGCAAATACAAGTTTTAGAAGTACCCGCGCATACGTCCAACCGTCCCGATTGTCCAAGATCCGATCAGGAGCCTGAAATGCTCTCCTCAAGGAGTGCACTACATCACTACAAACTTCAATACCTTATCCTTCGAGACTTAACGACCAAAAGCTCCGTGAAAAAAGCTAATAATCAAATGTTGAAGTTTCTTCAATCTTCAAAGAATGCACTTCAATATAGCTCCAGATGCTCTTCTTTATATGCCGAAGTTTGCTTCTACGTTTAAGAGTCTTCTAAGTAATAAGAAAATTATTTGCACACTTAAGCAAGTACTTCGTATAATTAACAATGCGCTCGCTTTGCGCCTAAAAAATAGCCCTGAAAAACTTGAGAACCTTTTCAGAGTTTGGTCTTATCCCGGTGGTGAGTTTCCGAAGCTAGAGTTGGAATGCATAAGTCGGGATGGCCGATCTGGCGCTAGCATAATCTATGCCTTCTTTCCTATGGAACATCTTTACTCCCGAACAACTTCGACCTGCATGACACTCGAACTTGCAAATCGATCGACTGTTACTCCAGCTGGTGTCGCCGAAGATGTTTTTGGAAAAGTAGAAATTTTTTATTTTCCGGCCGACTTCGTTGTTGTTGATTATGAGGTTGATCCTCGGGTTCCTCTCATCCTCGAGAGACCTTTTTTGAGGATGGCACAAGCTTTAGTTGATGTTCACGGTGAAGAAATGACTCTGCAGTCAATGCTTAAGCATTACGTTAAAGTCGGACACATTTGACATATTCCCAGCAATTATTATGATGAAACATTCATCAAGTCCAATGTCTTAGACGTTGCTTGTGAAGGAGTATGCTCAAAGTACTCGGATTTCGATAGTTCATCAAGTGGTATCCCCACTCCTTTCGATCCTAATCATCGCTTCTTTTTCCCCTCGTTCACTCCTTTTGAAGGAGGAGATTATCATTTGGAAGAGATTGAGACTTTTTTACGTACCCCGGAAGAGCTTTCTAATTTAGATGACGATTATTACGACACGGAGGGAGACATTCTTTACCTTGAAAAATTGTTAAATGAAGACCCGTCTCCGACTCTCCCTCCGATGAAAAATGTCGACCTTAAGCAAGTTGATGTTACTATGACGAAGCCTTCAATCGAAGAACCACCGGAACTCGAGCTTAAGGATTTACCTTCTCATTTAGAATATGCATTTTTAGAAGGAACCGATAAATTACCCGTCATAATTTCTAAGGAGTTAAAAGATGAAGAAAAAGCCGCCCTTTTAAAGGTTCTTAAGTCACACAAACGGGCCATCACATGGAAGATTTCTGACATTAAGGGTATCGACCCTAGTTTTTGCACTCACAAGATCTTAATGGAAGACGACTTCAAACCGGCGGTTCAACATCAAAGAAGGTGTTATCACGAAAATTAATGAAATTATCAATAGGAAGCATATCAAACTCTGATGCCGGATGATTTACCCTATCACGTCCGATAGTCTGTGGGTGAGTCCCGTTCATTGTGTGCCTAAGAAGGGTGGCATGACCGTAGTTGAAAACGAAGATAATGAGTTAATACCCACTAGGTTAGTTACGGGATGGCGAGTTTGTATTGATTACCGAAAGCTTAATGATGCCACTCGTAAAGACCATTTCCCGTTGCCATTTATGGACCAAATGCTAGAACGTTTAGCAGGGAACGAATACTATTGTTTTTTAGATGGATTTTCCGGATATTTTCAAATTCCAATTGACCCGCAAGACCAAGAGAAGACTACCTTTACTTGCCCTTATGGGACGTTTGCCTACCGACGTATGCCTTTCGGTTTATGTAATGCTCCGGGCACGTTCCAAAGGTGCATGATGGCCATTTTTCATGATATGATCGAGGAAACAATGGAGGTCTTCATGGACGATTTCTCGGTCTTCGGGGATTCTTTCTCGTCTTGCCTCTCCCATTTAGACAAAATGCTAAAACGGTGCGAAGACACTAATTTAGTTCTAAATTGGGAGAAATGCCATTTTATGGTAAAAGAAGGCATTGTTCTAGGACATAAGATTTCAAAGTCCGGGATTGAGGTCGACAAAGCTAAAGTTGATGTTATAGCTAAACTCCCTCATCCGACTTCCGTTAAAGGTGTTCGAAGTTTTTTAGGTCACGCCGGGTTCTATCGTCGATTTATTCAAGATTTTTCTAAAATCGCCCGGCCGATGACCCATCTTCTTGAAAAAGAAACTCCGTTTATTTTCTCAAAAGAATGTATTGAAGCGTTTAATATACTTAAGAAAAAGTTAACCGAAGCCCCGATTTTAGTTGCCCCCGATTGGGACCTACCATTTGAAATTATGTGCGACGCTAGTGATTATGCGGTAGGTGCAGTCTTGGGGCAACGAAAGACCAAACATTTTCAGCCTATACACTATGCAAGTAAGACCATGACGGATGCTCAAGCACATTACACGACTACGAAAAAAGAATTATTAGCCGTGGTGTATGCTTTCGAGAAATTCCGGCCTTACTTAGTCTTATCAAAGACCATAGTGTATACGGACCACTCGGCTCTTAAGTATCTTCTTGCTAAGCAAGATGCTAAGCCAAGATTGCTCTGGTGGATTCTCCTACTCCAAGAATTCGATGTTATTATTCGTGATAAAAAAGGAGCGGAGAATCTCGCGGCCGACCATTTATCTAGACTAGAAAATCCTCATGAAGGTGATCTCGAGAAAAAGGAAATTAATGAAACTTTTCCTCTCGAGACCCTTGGAATAATATCTTCTCATAATGATTTCAAGCACCCATGGTTGCCGACCATGCAAAATATCATGTGGTAAATTTTGATGTAGAAGGGAATACGTCCCCCCAAAATAAAAAGTTCTTTAAGTATGTATTAAGTAATATTTTTGGGATGACCCTACTTGTATAAGATTAGAGTCGAATCACGCGATTATGCTGTGTGAACCAGCCAAGAAGCCGTTGATATCCTCACAGCTTGCCATAAAAGACCCACCGTTGGACAATACATAAGTGAAACTACATAGCTAAGAAAGTCTCGATTCTGATTTTTATATTGGCCGATGATTTACCGCGACTCCCATAGACAGGTAAAAGACCATGTGACTCATGTCAATGTCAAGCAAAAATCACTCAAAAAGATGAAATGCCTCAAAAATGCCATTCAAGGTATGCGAGATCTTTGACTGTGGGGCATCAGACATCAATGGTGACCTTACCCGTCTTCACAAGGGAACAAATTACATATCGTGGCCATTGAACTACTTGTCTAAATGGGTTGAAGCAAAAGCGCTCCCCACTAATGATGCCCGAGTTGTTGTTAAATTCTTGAAATCTCTTTTTTGCCTGATTTGGAACTCCTCGTGCTATAATTAGTGACCGTGGTACTTACTTTTGCAATGGCCAATTAGCGAAGGTCATGCTTAAGTATGGAGTTACCCCACCCGTATTACTACCGACGATCATCCACAAACGAGACGACAAGGTTAGGTTTCAAATTCGTGGGTTAAACTTATTATAAGAAAGGATCATAGGTGAAAACCGTGCTTCATGGTCTGATAAGTTAGATGATGCATTATGGGACTTTCCGTACCGCTTTCAAAACACCCATCTGGATGCACTCCTTAAAAAGCTCGTTACGGAAGGCCATCCCACTTCATATCGAACTTGAACTACAAGCCTAATGGGGCTTAACACAATTGTAATTTTGACCTAAAGACACGGTGAACAACGGGAAATGTTCAAATGAATGAATTAAATGAACTCCGAGATCAAGTCTATGAGAACTCTTTAATCTACAAAGTGAGAAAAAATAAGAATATTCATTGACTCTAAAATTAAGAACTGCGTTTTCAACGTTGGTGATCGAGTTCTTCTCTTCAATTCTCGATTAAAGATTTTCTCGGACAAGCTCAAAACCCGTTAGACCGGACCGTTCACCGTTGCTTAAGTTTTCCCTTATGGAACCTGTGGAAAACTATAAAGGGGGTTGAATAGTTTATTGCTTTTTAATTAAAGGTTTTAAATTTGTTTGTAAAATTTTAGATTTGAATTTTATGTGAATTCAACACTTGCACAATATGAACAATATACTTAAATACACAATCAAAAAAATGATATGAAGAAAGTAAATGTATGACAAAAGATAAAGAGTAAGAACAATCAAACCACAAACGCAAGGATTTATAGTGTTCGATAACGAAGCCACCTTCAATGCCCTACTTCCACTCACCGGAGCACAAGAAAAAACATCCAAACTCGAGAGTTTTCTTCACTATGTCAACAAACTCCCTTATGGCGGAGAAAACCGTACACAACGTTGCTTACACCGATTTACGACACAAAGCTAAATGTCGAGTTCTAATCTTAGCTAGAACCAATCTATCACAACACAACTTCACGACTTGTTCACAACTTCACGACTTCTTCACAACTTCACGACTTCTTCACAACTTAACTTCACCACTCTACTTATATCACAACTATCTAACCCTACTTGGTAAGATCACCACTAATTAACTATACTTACAAAGATCCCCAAGATCTAGCTACTACACACAAATATCAAATATACAATTGATTTACAAATATGTGATATGGTTGCAACAAGATTGCAATACACACTTGAGGTGTAATACTTCTTCACTTGATGATGAAAGTATTCTTCTCTTGCACTTGAGGAATTAAGCTTGGATCACTTGGAAACAAAGCTTTATGATTAAATGATCAAAGGATTTTAGAGAGGATATGTGGGCTATTTTGAGCAAAAAGAATGAGTGCAAAAGGGGACCGCCCACCTATTTAAGGGGACCGCCCAAGACTAGGGCTTGCCCAGTTTGTCTTTTGTGTAGGGAGAATTTTCTGGAACTTTTCTAGCCGTTTTAGGTTCGAAAATTTGAATTTCAAAATGTTTATTTTGAATAAAACATTTCTTTTAATTGTAGAAAATGTTTTGTAATGTTTTAAAAATGTTTACAACATTTTATAAAAGTGTGAGGTTGAATAAAAATTTCCTTTGATCATAAAATGCATTAAACATTTATTTATTCATACCTTTAAGTGATGTATTTGTTGAAATGAGAATTTACTACTAATTATTTGTTTACGTTTAATTTTACGTTGAACGTTTTTATATTTTGTGATTATCAAAACGTAAAGATGTGAAAAAATATTAGTAATGTTTTTTAGGCATTATATTTTATCAACACCATTCCTCCCTTTCTCTCTCTCTTGAGCGAATCCTAAGATCCCCATGAAAGGGATTTTTCATTTGGTTTTCTAAGTGATCAAGAACCCGGGTCTTGATAAATCGTTAGTCTTGGAACTAGCATTCAGGTAGTATTAGTTGACGTGTAGTGTGGTTATAAAATAATTAATTGATATACCTGGTATGATAGTTCTCATTTATACTATTATGTTATATATTTGCATGTTTAAATCATTGAACAAATTTATTTATTCTAAACCTATTGTCAGTTAACAATATGTGAATATTGTTGAATTAAAAAAATGTGAATGATTATCTATATTGTGTTGAATATTTAAAGATGTGTATGCCAAACTTATATGTTATTTAATGTGGTTGAATATTGGATACCTCAAAATGCATGCATCACTTTATGGATCGGTGTCATTAAGGGTATTACACATATGATAGAGGTTTTGGTCATCCTCAGACTTGAGATGCAAGTATGTCTTGCATGTGTGGATGGCATTCCTTGATTATAGACAACCGCTTTGCTGAATAAGATATTTATAAAAGCTATTTTCATAAATGTTTTGAAATACATGAATGACACTTGTAGTCAAAATATAATTTTCTACTCCATGTATAAGGGGGTTAGATACTAATTGAGCCCCTCATTGGGTTAATCATATGTTTGCATGGTCGTGCCTAAAGTGTAGTAAAGATGGTTCTTTTTACATTTGGTGATACAGATCAATAACAGAAACGAGAAACATAATCGTTAAATTATGGGATGACTTAGATCTATATCCATATTTAATACCATATCTTAAACAAAAGGATGAATTAAGTTGAAATATTGGCACTGAGATGTTAACAAATCTACACTCAGGTATTTCTAGGAGCATTGACGTGTTTCTAGATGCTTACCAGTGTTAGTATGTTATATACTATGACGATGACTTTCGCAAGTGGGAGTTGTTGGGAAGTGCTCATGTCATACAAATATTTAAATGGTTAGAAATACGCAAGCCTACATATACACATAGATACTACTCTATTGGTATATTTTATATATAAGTGTATATTTATTATATATTTAGTAATCTAACGATAATACTAATGGTCGTTAATTAGTTTGTTTACGAATAATTAACCGTTAGCCCCTTAATAAATATGTAAATGTACATAGTAATTTAATAATTCAAACGGGGGGTGGGGGGTTTGTGGACTTAAGGGGGGCCGACCATCTTAAGGGAATACAGGGGGATTAATGAAAATTCAAGGCAACTTATTCCCTAAGCCATGTTGCCCTAGTTTCACCACTATATAAACAAGGCTTAGGAATTCATTTTCATTCATCCCATTCCTCTATTCTCTCTCTCTCTCTCTCTCTCTCTCTCTTGAGCGAATCCTAAGATCCCCACAAAAGGGATTTTTCGTTTGGTTTTCATAAGTGATCAATAACTCGGTTCTTGATAAATCATTAGTCTTGGAACTAGTAATTGGGTAGTATTGGTTGACTTGTAGTGTGGATACACGTAGATGTTGCTTACTTTAGCAACTTGGTTAGGTTTCGTAAATCTCAATGATCACACATACGTGATCACTAGCTTTGTTGTTCGATATCTTATTTTGCTAAAAGGTATATGTTTCCTTATTTACTTTTATGTTAATTATATGAACTATATGTGATTCTTTTCCGCTACGTTTACTCGTGTAATATTAGGTTATTAGACAACCCATTCCACTAGAAACATATAGAAAAAAATCATTTCTTCTAAATTACATGTTTTGATGACATAATCTAAAATAACATATAAATTGTTGGAGGTATGGGGGTATCCAAACAATTCAAAGGCAATCGTATGCTTCATCGTTACTCACATTTTAGGATTTACCCCGTGAGCGGTAACACAAAGATACGAATTCGGTGAACCATGTGGAGCCGTCCAAACATCACACGTTAAATTTACACCGGCTTCTAACGATTGAAATTCTTAAATCACTTCATTTTTAACTAGTTTCCACATATTTATACAATCACGTCTAAGGGTCATTCGGCTTACATGGCAATATAGAGGTTGAAGCGTATCTTGGATAAGCGAGGTCATTCGCTTATCGTCGAAGTGGTCAAAAGGTAAGGTTTATTGAATCACAAATTTTGCCATCCTATCCGAACTAGAGTTGCCTCGCATTGCCACAACGATCCATCAACCCCCTTTGTTGTTTGACTAGAACTCGACGCCGCTTTCAAAGCGGGAAAACTTTTGTTCATATGATTTTTCAACGTAGTATTCCCGTCATGTTTGAAAAAAACCCCCACATTTCTTACACCTCGCTTTTTTTGAATCGTCCGACATCAAACACAAATCGAAGTTTTCCTCAAATCTCCGGGTTTCTATTCGTCTCGTTGATAGAAACCACCATAAGATTGGTTGACGAATCCCCAACGAGTGACATTTATTGAGAGCGCTTTTCGCGTTTTTAGAGAGTGTTTTTGTGTTTTTTAGAGTGTAAATTACCCCAACACCTTAATATATATACTAATAATGGGATGTTATTTTCGGACTTAAGGACAAAAATCGCCAAAAACAGCCCATGGCCGTTTTGCCATGTCTTTGATGTGTTTCAATCTTTCACCAAAAACCGGTTTGAAAAACCGGTTCGGTTTAAACCGGTCAATATAATAAAACAGAAACCGGTTTTAAAAGCTGACGGTTCTAATCGTCTGAAACCGGTCGTCCCTAAACCGGTTTTTGGGAAAACTAGTTTTCGGTTTTTCAGCCGGTTCGGTTCAAGAACCGGTTTTTTTTTCACCTGTACCTACGAGATCTATTATGTTAGTGTACTACAAGAAATAACCACCAACGTCTTTCGTGAAAAAAAAAACTATAACCAACTAGAGATGGGCAAAAAAACCGGTTCCCAAACCGGGTTCCGGGTCGAAACCGGAAACCGAACCGGTCAACCCCGATTTTGACCAAACCGGTTCCGGTTTTTGGCCAAACCGGCGGTTTGGAACCGGTTCGGCTTTCCACCGAAAATGCCGGTTTGACAACCGGTTTTTCGAACCGGTTTCAAAAACCGGTTTGGACCCGACCCGATTTTGTGAGGACAATTGAGGACCCGGGAAATCACCTTTTTCTGATTTTCTTATCCTTTCTATCTTATCTTGAGACAATGGAGGACCCTGGAATCACCCCTTTTCTCATTTTCTTATCCTACATTTCAAGTGTTTATATTTTGAATATTTGGGCTTGACGTTGCCATTATAAATATCTTGTGGGCTTTTGGTTTTTATCATAAATAAAAAAAAAAAAAAAAAAAAACCGACCAAACCGGTTTTACAGGTTAACCGGAACCGAACCGGTTCCAAACCGGCAAACCGGTTTCACCTCAACCCGGTAAGAAACCGGTTCCAAACCGGTTTGGGTTTATCTCAAACCGGTTTTGAGCCCTTGTTGACCGAAACTGGTTCCTGTTTGACCCAAACCGAACCGATCTGGTTAACCGGTTTGCGCACGACTATAACCAACACACGAATTATCAGAAACACATACATCAAGAGTATTATATTTTGAATTTTGGGCTTGATGCATAAATATCTTGGGCTTTTGGTTTACATAAATATAATGCGTTTTTTTCTTTTCGTAAATCTAATGGGCTTAATATACGTTAACTAATTTCACCCGATTCAGTTATGCCTATATGAACAAACATATACGTTAACCCTAATTTACTCATACATACGCCTTTTATGCAATTTTAATTCTTTGAGGTTTGCTCCGTATAGTTTTTTTCTATCAATATTGTTTGTTTGGAGTTCATACATACACGTTTTAGGTGATTAAATAGTTTTTTTAATTGTTAATATTGATTTATCAATCTTAATACGTTTATGAGGTTGTTTCATTGTATACATGCAATCTTTTAATCAATTTCACATGTACGTTTTAAAACTTGTTTAGTATAATTTATTTTTGTTATGTGTGTTTAAAATATTATTATTTGAGTAAATTGCAAAAATGGTCTTTGTGGTTTGGCCAAATTGCAGATTTGGTTCGTCAAATTTCGAAATTGCAAAAACAGTCCGTATTTTGAAGGTTTGGTTCCACTTTTGGTCCTTAGTCGAACTAAAATGACTAAAATACCTTTTAGTTCGACCAATGACCAAAAGTGGAACCAAACCTTCAAAATACGGACTGTTTTTGCAATTTCGAAATTCGACGGACCAAATCTGCAATTTGGCCAAACCACAAGGACCATTTTTTCAATTTACTCTCATTATTATTGATGTTTAAACGTTTTACATAATTTTATGCGGATACCCTTTTTTTACGATGGAGATTTATTATGGGAATTGCTAAACAACTCGATCAAGATAAACTGAATAATATTAAAAATTTTGTTAAAGATGATGAAGATGATTCATCAAATAACTTTGATATTCATAATGGAAGTGTTAAATATTCGAATTTGGAAGTTAATGGTACAATTTTCGGATTTGAGAGTAAATGGTACAACAAAAGAGATACTTATGATGTTGATGTTGAAGTACTAAATGTTGAAGATTTGAAGATAAAGGCAAAAAAAACGGATGTTGATATACTTAAAAGTACGAGGGAAAGGGATTGGGTAAATAATTAGGAATTGACACATTGCGACCTTATAGAATATTACGAAGATGATGATCAAGGAATATACCGATGCATTCTTGAGGAATGTAATTGCACAAGGCAATACTTTTCATTTTTTAATATCATTTGTTTTATGATATTCTTTTATATTAACAATATTATGTTTTGTTTTTACGAATGGTTACGTTTTATTTATATAAGTTTCGTTTATAGATAAACGATTAAAGTCGTATATTGAAGTATTAATGACTACACATATCTAATATTTATTCAACCCACACATAAAGTAAAATTTATTAATATCGAATTCCATTTTTTAAATCTTGAAATTAATGAACAAGATAGATCTAACATAAATCGAACCAAAATCCCCGTTTATAGACGGGGATCTAAAGCTAGTTTAAATACAATTATGGTATAAAGATCTAAAAAATGATAAATATAACATACAAATAACTATACAACAAAGAAAAAGATATATGAGTTATAATCGTAATTCATTCATATTAAGTATATAACAAAATACATTTAATCCAAATCTAACATAAAATTCAAGTTATAAAATTTATTTGTAGAGGCTTTTATATATTTAAACGGGTTCACGGGATGACATGTTTAATAATTACTCAACCCAAACACGATCCGTTTATTAAACATGTTAGATATATTGACATGTGTTTGACCCATACATGTTTATCCCCAACCCATACATGGTTATCCCCAACCCAAACATGTTTATTTTCAACTCAAACTTGTTTAACTTTGTGTCGAATTCGTGTCGTTTATCGTCTCGTGTCGTCACCTCTAATTTTCAGTTGCATATGAAAATGAGCATCTTTTAACCTTTCTATCTTACATTGTTTGTGCGTTAGGCAAGATACAGTACTTAAAGTGATGAGTGTCTATCAGAGCACATGATTAGAAGAACTCAGAAACAAATATGTTATTTTCACATAAAGCATGAACACATTGGTTATTCGCTCATTAGGTCAAGCACCACGTTATGCTTATAGGGTTTGATTCATTTATTTCAAATCAAATATCCATTTACGAGTATATTTGCACATGGAATGGAATAGTAAGAAACTTGAAAATTTACTAGCAATAAAGTAACTATTTTCAAGAGATATTCGAAACGTCTTTGGATAATCCAAAACTAATCAACACTTTTTTGTAAATTCATATATTCGTTAGAAATGGATACAAGTTATTCGGATGCCTTAATTTCCTTAACTTATCAAATAAAATTGTGGCAAGAAGCTATCGAGATAATAATGTTTAGTTTGTATCAAAACATGTTTCACACAACCACTCACCGACCATGAGCACTAAGTTGATTTTGGGAATAAAACGTGGTTTTTCTTTTATATGAAAACCATAGGCATGGATTGCGTCCATGGTTTTCCCAAATATCAAATTCTGAAGATACTATGGAGACCTTCATCTTTTTTGTATTGTCAATAATAGCCCATGTAGACATAACTTCAAATGGTTCTTGGATGGCTTCTTTTTTTAGTGTGTATTATATATAACTCATACAAGTACTTCAATACGTATAAACTTGTATACTATATTTATATAATAAATCATAATCAACCATAAACTTTACAAGGAGAATCCTTATTCTATGGTATTGATTATTATTTAGACGTTCAAAGAAAAACCGAAGAGTCAGAAGAGATGTTGACAATCTATGCATAAATGTTAATCACATATGAGGAAATATTAGCTTGTTGTCACACCAACAAACCCTAACAAATGAACATGTAAAAGTTGAATTGAGCACAAACTTGCTTATATAATGGATAACAAGTTTATTAACTTAGATTTACAAAGTTAACTAAATTAGCTATTAGCCAAGAAATATTTGGTCATTAGTTGTCTTTTTTTTAACCAATGCATATCAAATAATTAGATTTTTTTGGCATACAATCACATAAAAGATCGTTTCTAAAACCCATTAGGTTAAATATATGTAAATTTGATTTGAACCTTGCCTTCTCCCACATAAAAATCTGCCTCATAATGACAATAATGAGTTAATGGTTTTATAGAGTTGATTTAGTCGAGATTGACTAAAACATGTAAGTGGCCCATTGATTGCAAAGCAATTTGGCTCTTAGTGTTTTAGTATGACGAGCCGATAAAGAAAGTCTTGCAACTAGATGTAATCTAGACAAAAGGAGTATTGATTTGCATTTTGTTCTATGCCCTATGTGTGAAGAAGATGTTGAATCATTAGACCATTTAATGAGTCGGTGTTCTTGGTCTCGTAGCATCTGGAATTTTATTTTCAAATGGTGGGGTTTCTTTTTTTTCGGGGAACTCGATTACAAATGTGTTTGCAATTTTGTTGATCGTTTGAGCACGGAGAAAAAAAGAATGTTCTCGCCGTTTCATCTTCAATGCTCCGAAGCTGTCATTTTCACCTCTGTTTGGCATATTTGGAGAAGCAGAAATGCTAAGGTTTTCCAACTAAAAGAGTCCAACGGTTGTGACATTTTCAAGGATGTTCAAAGCTTGTGAGTCCCGTTGACTTGTTAGTTATGCTCGCGTACCTCATGCAAGCTATTCATTAGAAAATTACAAGTATAGGGACTTTAGTAGTTACTTTATAAAACTTTGAACTAGTTTCACTTCAAGTCTTTGAAAACATCGCCTGCCTGCCAATCACCCAAGCGCCGCGGTAATGCGTGTTAGAGTACTTGTCAAGTTATTAAATATTATTAGTAGTAATTACCATTAACTTCATTACCATTTATATAAAGGGTAATGTTTATTTTGCTTGATAAACAAGATCACCCTTGACCCTTTCCTTCATTTCATACCCATTTAAAAAGAAGAAGAAGTAAACTCATATTCTTTGCCAACATTTTAACTTTATTACTCACTCACTCGGTATATATTTATTTATCTATTCGTGGTTGCTTTTCTTATCTGTTTTTTTCATGATTCCTTCTAACTTCAAGTCACAACTTTGATTGATTACTTGGTAATGAGTTTTTTTTTTTATCATTTGGTATGTGATTGATTATGGTTGGTTTCTTTTAATGTAGAATAATGTGATGATTAGTTGACTATTTCTTATATTTCATCTTGCTGCTTAAATCTGTAGGGATTGGTTTTCTGGTTAAAAACTATATACCTTAATAATTCTTACCTTTAATTTACCTATTCACATATTGTTTGTTGTTTTCTTTCCATGATGCTATTGAGTATCCTCATTGTAAGGGTTGTTTGGATTAGCTTATTCCATGGTCTTATTGCCTTACTTAAATTTGGAAAAGCTCATAAGCTTAAAAAAAGTATGCTTATCGGCCTTTTCAAATCGCAATACGCCGATAAGCCCATAAAGTAAGCTAATCGAAACACCCCTTCGCATTTCACATATAGCCGAGCACTTCTATTAAAGATGTGCACATTGTTCGGTAGCCCAACAACGGTTACCGCGGTTTTAACTTTTGCTGCGTTATACTTGTAGATGATTATGTACAACTGCAAATATTAACCAACTTCTGTTTTGTTGATTCCTAATTACATTTTTTACTCATTAGATTCTTTCAACCTTTCTTCCAAAGCCTCCCCCGATTCCACCCGTTTTGTTTCGGCAGAAACGAATCAATTTCGAACAGAGGCAATAATAGAGGAAATAGAGGTAATAGCAGGACTTGCCTGATTAGTCAAGGGAATATAATCATCTAAATGTTCTTGTCCTCGTTTTTATTGGAAGAAAGCTAAAATTTTGGGGCCAAATATGTCTATCTTAACAAAGTTGAGATGTATCACTGTGGATGTTACGGGGACTTTGATGGCTTTCAAGGGAGAACTTGGTGATTATTATTGCATGGCTGCTAAATCTGTAGGGCTTCCTTGCCCGGACTACAAACGGGTACATGATGGCTTTAAGATTTCATACTCGGATATGGCGAAGAAACATCCATGTTTTGGTCATGCTGACAAAATGCCGAACATTGTATGGTGGAAAACTTGTGTGAGAGATTCCTTTGTCAAGGTACGATATGCTGCTCTTGCATGAATTTTGTGCTAACATCTTTTGTCCATTTATTAGCACGCGGACATTTGTTATCTTTTAGGAGGTGCCTTAGGAAATTGATTATCTGATTATTGTCTCTTCATATACACTTTGTAGTGTCAAGTTAACTTACTTCTGTCTAAGATTATCTGATCATATAGGGGTCAGATAATCAGCTTACCAGTTTAAAATTACCTATCTAACCTTATTATTTATTTATGACACTCTTCAAAATTTTCCAAACACTCAATATTATCAGAAGCGACCAATACTTGCAGAATAAAAGTTTCGTCTATAATACATTTGAATATTTGATTATGATTTTGCATAATTACTCCCAAAACGCATATCTGAACAACCCCTCTTATACGCCTATTGCCCTATGAGATTATGATAATTTTATAATTACTCCCAAAACGCATGTCTGAACACCATGCATTCATGAATCGACAGGGAGGAGGGGTATGAAATTAACCTCTAAAAATATCATATCGAAATTAAGGCGTGTACCAATATAGTACTATCAATATTTTTGCAACTAAGATGCGGTGCAACTAGGTAGTTTTAAGCCTGCAAATTGATGAAAAAAGTTTGTAGTTGTCTAGGATGTTCCTCCTGGGATGGGTGTGTCGTCAATATTACACAAATGGTGATAATAAGACTCCTTTGGCATATCTTTATGTTGCCTAAGAAGGGTCACACACTGATTTTTGTGGGTTAACCAGATTCATTTCTAATGATGCGCATTGTATATTTTAGAGAAAAACGTTATAACTATGCTAACAAATATTTCTGATAGATGACCTTTTGTTAACTTCATAACACTATGACTGCCTCCATCCTATAAGAATTGCGACGTTCATCATTTGAGTATTTGACCATTGATCCTATTTCTAAATTTCCATCCTCTTGATACAGATAGGCCTTGTGGTCTAACAGGTAACTATTAACTTGAATTTATTTGGAATAAGTGAGTAAAATAACACTACCATTACATGGTATGGAGACTGATATATTTTGTTATATTACTTAGTCGAACAAAAAAGTCAACTTGTACCTCTATTTGCACTAAAGCCTTAGACCCATAATAGTATCATGTTTGATTAGGCTGGATATGATTTCGATGAGGAGACATTTGAAAAGATCTTCAGGCGCATATACTCTACTTTTGGTTCATCTGCACCTTACACAGTCTTCCCTGATTCCCAACCATTCTTAAGATGGCTTCGTTCACAAGGCGTGACTGTTGGGATCGTTAGCA
This sequence comes from Tanacetum coccineum, assembly GCA_026074375.1. Taxonomy (NCBI): domain Eukaryota; kingdom Viridiplantae; phylum Streptophyta; class Magnoliopsida; order Asterales; family Asteraceae; genus Tanacetum; species Tanacetum coccineum. The sequence goes on from BQNB010016217.1 coordinate 19,171, forward strand.
ATGCTGATTATAGGTATCAGGATGTAATTCTTCCAGCCCTCGGCTTACATGAGGTTAGTTATATTCTGTTGATATATATATGGGATTTGACATAATAATTTCCATCACCTATTGGCGTATGCACGAAATCATAAACGAAAAACATTAGGTTAGAGGTGGAAATTTTGACACATTTATGAATGGGTCAATTTGGGTTGTGTATATCTCAAACAGGACAGATCAAAGACATATGGCGAAAAGGGGAGTGGGTTAAGACATAAGACTGGTCTAACCATTTTTGTTTAAAGATTACTATTATTGTTGTAATCATAATTTACAGTATATTATGCTTAATAAAATTCTTAAAAAATTGGACAAAAGTGTTTGTGGATCAATCCAACCGACATGGTTCTTTCGACCCGTTCTAGAGAAACTGTTTCAACCCAAACATGTTTTCACTCATTTCCCAGCGCACATATTTTTCCACCTCTAATGAAAACCGTGATTTTTTTTCAAATATCAATTATTGTGCAACTTTAAGTTGCAACCGTACGCTATGGTTCTATACGCTTTCGAGAGCTGGAAAGAAAAGCTTTTGCACACGGTCATTTTTAATGCTCGAAACCTTTCAAATTATGTTATTATTTACACAAGATAATCATTGTTAGTTTGTTACCATATTTGACACGCTAGTTGTTTATTATGGGAGAAAAGTGTTTTATGTAAATCCCTCCGAACCTGTTTTGATCCGAAAAATAACATGCCCTCTTTACTTTGCCACTTCTAAATAAAACATGAACTAAACGACATAATAAGGGCATATTTCCTGACACTTTGAACCTCAGGGATCTGAATGGGACTTTGGTGTTTTCTCTGGCCTTGAGGGTGTGGAAAAGCCAGATCCAAGAATATACAAGATTGCTTTAGAGAGGGCTGGAAATATAGCACCGGAAGAAACTCTCCACATTGGGGATAGCATGCGCAAAGATTATGCACCAGCTAAGAGTCTTGGTATGCATGCATTGTTGTTGGATAGGTTCAAAACTCCTGATGCTGAGAATTGGAAGAAATCTGGTGCTACGGTGTTACCTGACCTATTGGCAGCACGAGAATGGTTGACTTCTGAGCATTGACTCCTTGATATAGTATTTAAGAGGTGACGATGTTGTATGGAAATTGGAAAAGGCGAATAGTTGATACTCTTCGTAACTTAAATGCCTTCCTTTGTAATACTAATTTACTTTGAATGAGAAGGAGCCTTCTATATAATTCTTGCTTTAAGTCGCTAATTGACACAACATCCATTTAGGCCTGCATAGAGTATAGTTTATCGATTTTAAATACAAAAAAATGAGTTTGTAACATACAATATTTTAGGGTTGAGTTTATAATATAGGCAACTTTCTAAGGTTTTTGCTAGATTTTTCGCTAAACCAGTTCACTGAGACAATTCTGAACTCAGTTGATTATATAGAACAAAATATTAGGTTAAGGTTGGTCTAGTGGTAAGTGAGTTCCCACTAAACAAAAGGTTGTGGGTTCAAGCTTCGCTGGAGGCATGTGTGAAATATATATTTGTGAGAGAAAAATTGCCGTTCAAAAAATAATAATAATAAAAATATTAGGTTAAGGGTGTGGATTATATACAGTAGTAAAACATTAGGATTATATAGTACAAAATATCAGGATAGTTGATTGAGCAAAACATCAAACGAATTTTCATTCAGCGTGATAATGAATAGTTCGTTCAAGTCAAATGTAACGTGCCAAAGATAAGAATGTTGACGTGACGATCATGTTCATGATTCCAAACAGACAAATGCTCTATAACAGAGGCGTAGCTAACTTCAAGCGTTCTAGGTTGTATATAGCTCAGAAATAAGATTTTGCAAAGCATTTTTAGGAGCACTTCTAAAGTCAAAATGATTAAAGTGATCAGTCGTTTTTCGAATTTTTTTGCCAACCGAAAGCTTTCTTTCTACTCTATTCCTACAAGTAGATTCATTATATTCAAGCACTGGCTTGCAGCACAAGCGTTTGCAGAATAATGCTTTCAGAACATTAAATCATGCTTATGGAACAACATGTTGAGAACTTATCATATGTTTATGCCAGCAACGTTACAAAATAAAGATCCGACCGTACAACTTAAACCATTATCCAAAACAAAGTCTATCACCAGCAAATCAAAGACAAATCAAACCATATGGCAAACTAATTAAGCTTCTGCAGCAGGCTGGGTGACGCCATATTTGACCAACATCTTACTTAGAGCATCGGGCGTGCACACCTGGTACTTAACCTTCCCTGAAGATGACAAGAAAACTTCAGCAAGTTCAAGTTTCTCTGAGGTAAGACTAGTACTGTCCATCGTCTTGCTAAGAACTTTGAGAGCCAATTGCACAGCCTCTTCTCTGCTGATGTCATCCTTATAGTCCTGTTTCAGCATCGACTGAGCTGCTTGATTGTTTGCACCAATAGCCGCCGCCTTCCAGCCACCATAATTGCCACTCGGGTCACTCATGTAAAGCTGGAATCCGTAGTTTTTATCCCATCCAGCGAATAAAAACGAGACCCCAAAAGGACGGAGCCCACCAAACTGTGTGTAGCCTTGTTTGGTATCACATAGGGATTGGACCAGTTGTTCTACGGGCATTGGCTCTTGGTAAGAGAAAGTGTACCGTTGTGCTTGGACACGTGCGGTGTTGATGAGGATGTTGGCATCTGACATGATACCAGCTACAGCACATGCTACATGATCGTCTATTTTGTACATCTTCTCAGTTGAGGTTGATGTTTGGAGTAGCTTTGAAGTTACTTTCTTCTCACCAACCAAGACGACACCGTCTTTTGATAGGATTCCAATGGCGGATCCTGCATTTCCAATGGCTTCCATTGCATACTCGACCTGGTAGAGACGACCTTCTGGGGAAAAGATTGTTGTACGACTGTCATATCTTCTCGACATCTACAAAGCAGTAACCCACAAAAAGAGAATGTCTCAAACTTGAAATCACTTTAGCAATTGAAAAGCAGAAACAATGCAAAAGAATTACAAATGGGAACTGATTAGCATGTAAGTAATGAAGACTTGAGAATTTCAACCCATTTACACAACAGGTCGATTACGGTTATGTTTTATCTCTAACAGAGCAAACAAAGAATTAGTTTAACCAGAAACAGATAGGCTAAAAGTCTCCTAAAGGGAACTAATAATGCATAAAACCTTCTATACCCTTTACTCACAAAACATGATTACTATAGCAATTGTATAACATTCCTAACTATTTTGCTACTAATCTCAACTTTTTGAAAACTTCGGACACAGTTGTCAATCAGGATAACCCAAACTGTCCTGTTTTGACAGACCTGCCATTTTGCCACCTCTAGTGAGCAAGGGACCAGTTCTCAATAATTTAGAGTTATAATGATATTAGTTAAGCTAGTCATGTATCAAACTGAATTAGCAGTTAAGTTATAGTATCATTTAATTTCAAACAATCACAAGTGAGTGCATGACCTAACCAATCCCGTTTTTGTTGAAGCTCTTTTGGTTTATAGTCTTAACTATTGAAGAAAATGCATTGAATTTAACAGCCGTGTGGATAACAGTGAATTTCAGAAACAGATGTTTGATAAACTCCGGATTTAAAAACTACACTTTGGAGCCGCCATTAAACCCTAAAAAAAGAATCTTAATCTTCTTCCTGAAACAAGTATGGCGGAACCATCCGATACTTCCAAGATCGTCAATGTTCCGGTTGATGAAGAAAACCATAAGCAAAAATGCATTGAAGAAGGAGTTGAGGAACAAAAAGAAAGAAGAAGAGAGGCGTTTAAAAGAAGAAGAGAAAGCAAGGAAGGCTGCTGCCATGCCAAAGTCAGCAGAGAAGCAGTCTGCTGCAGATGACCAGGACATGGATCCAACACTATACTTTAACAATCGGCGGAGCACTCTTGCTGCTCAAAAGACAGCAGGATTAAATCCGTATCCTCACAAGTTCCCAACCACATGTTCCATTATGGAATATACAGATGTATGAAAGCTTAGAAAGTGGGGAGCATCGGGAAGGAGAACAAGAATCGTTGGCTGGGAGACTGATGAACAAACGGTCTTCATCGTCAAAGCTTTTCTTTTATGATTTATGATTTGCATGGTCCTGAGGGCAAAGTACAGGTCATGGCCGATCTAAGGAATTCTGAGTTGAATGAAGCTGAATTTTCTAAGTTACATAATAGTGTAAAACGTGGAGATATAGTTGGTATTGTCGGGTTTCCAGAAAGAAAAAAAAAACAAAAGGGGAGAGTTGAGTTTCTCCCAAAATCGTTCATTGTTTTTTCACATTGTATCCATAATGCTTCCTAGTAAAAAAAGTGCAGCTGTCGCGGAAATCCCAATGCAAAGAAAATTGATGCTCGGACTCCAGGAAGTGGTAGAAATCCTGAAGCATACACATTGAAAGATCAGGAAACACGATACCGTCAATGTTATCCAGATCTGATGGTAAACTCAGAAGTTAGAAAAAAATTTAAGACTCGTGCAAAGGTTGTATCTTTTATCAGTTTTCTAGACAAACTTGACTTCTTGGAGGTTGAAACTCCTACGATGAACATGATTGCTGTTGGAGCAGCAGCACGTCCATTTGTGACACACCACAACGACCTTAACATGAGATTATTTATGAGGATTGCACCTGAACTTTTTCTGAAGGTGCTTTTTGTTGGTGGACTTGAGCGAATGTATGAGATTGGGAAACAGTTTAGGAATGAGGGAATCGATTTGGCACATAATCCTGAGTTCACAACGCGTGAGTTATATATGGCTTATGCTGACTACAATGACATTATGAAGCTGACTGAAGATACGTCGAGTCAAATGGTGAAGGAGCTGACGGGTGGCTACAAGATCAAATATCATGCAAACGGTTTGGATAATGAAGCTATTGAGATTGACTTCACTCCTCCTTTCAGATGGATTGATATGATTGCTGGGTTGGAGGAGATAGCAAAGTTTAGCATACACCCAAAGATCTTGCTAGTGAAGAGGCCAATAAGTATATTGCTAATGCATGCTTAAAGTTTTATGTCAGATGTCCACCGCCTCAAACAACAGCATTTATCTTCTTTCTCAAGTTTTATGTCAGATGGCCAATAAGTATAAACCACCCTGAAATGATGAGCCCGTTTGCAAAATGGCATCGATCCATAACGGGATTGACTGAACGTTTTGAATTGTGTCATAAACACTTCATAACTAATAATGGTTTGAGGAAAGATTATATCAATCAACAGTTATCTTCTTTCTCAAGATCTGGATATATAAACTGCAGATACTAGTTTAAAAAAATTCCAACTCAAGTGTTGACTAGACCTTATTAACTCATGTCAACAACAAGCTCACCCTTCACATCCACATTCAATCATACAGAGTAAACGCCAAGAACATGTTTATTCCCGTTGCTTGCAATCTATAGTCTTTCCATTATACAAAGCATTTAGCTACATATGTATAAAAGGAATGCCTTTATATGACGACTAATCTCTATAAAGTCGTTGGTCAGCTTAGGAAAAACTAATAGCTGCATATGAAAGCCTCCTTCATATGCTCCAAGACACGACTCTTTGTAAATATTATCCTTGAAAACACCTTCACATACATCAGTCCTACATTTTACTGTCTACCACCTACATTGGATTATATTAAGGCTAAACAATTTTTGAATGTTGGTAAAATAATTTATCTAGAGAAGCAAAAACCATTCTCAGAATCAAGTAAACCCCATATAACATATAGCCATAACTCTCTACTTTTCGACAACCCAAAATTTTAACATATGTAATCAACAAGCAACTAAATTATTAACCAACATTGTAAGAAACCTAGTTCAAGAAAGCCATAATTATTATGACATCTTAACCAACATAAATTACCAAACCCACTTTATAATATTTACAAATCCACCTAACAGAATTATAAAAAAAGGGTTTTTATAAACAGTTGAATTAAAACCTAAAAAGGGTTAATTAGTGATGATTGAGCGATTCAAATAAAACTAGTTAACTGATAAGCAAATTGTAAACAAGTATTCGATTAAATGGCAGCCTCTTTGCTGTACTTGCTATGGTGTAAACCTCAGATTGTGTTTCTTAAAAGATTACGTTGCAATTCAAGTGTTGATATTCTTTTATAAATCTCCAAAAAAAAAAGTTAATACAAAGAGAGGGATTGAGAATGGACCTTGATAGATAGAGATCTGAATAAACAAACTTGAATGAATCAGAAAAATGAACTGATTCGAGGTCAGTTTATACGACTTTTATTGTTCCCCAAGCTTTCTTTCTTTCTTTCTTTTATTTGTTTTTTTTTTTGCTGAATTGTATTACAAGTCCCTCAAGTTTCTATACTCTCACTTTGTCCCCAAAAATTATCATAGAAATTTGATCATTAGCTCGGTTTGTGTCGAGCTTTAGGTATTTAGCTCGAGCACCAGGGCCGTCCCGTGAATTTCGGGTGCCCTGGGCGATATAAGAAAAATAGGCCCCTTTCGTCAAGGTAGTAAAAATAATCACTCAAATTACAAAGAAAAGATACATTACATCACTGGCGTTATTTTGGTAACGTATATCATGTGCTATATAAATTTGTAATATATTTTTTTTGTTTTTTTTTCTTCATAAAATTAGAAGATAGAGTCTGTTTATAATACAACACTTAATTTGTATATAATTAAATGTTGGATATACGCTAAAAAGTGGACCAAACGTGAATTTTACTACGGAGTATCTAATATTTGAAGTTGGGCTAGAAAAAGGCTCCGAAAATGGGATTGAA